>OZ010598.1:15910894-16023394 GCA_963932145.1 Acanthosepion lycidas
AGATATTTAGTACGGAACCGATGTCGCTGCTAAGTCAAACAGACATTTCTAAAAACTGACCAGTGGTCAGTAAGTAGAGTCCTATTGACCATCACTGAAAATGAAGAAAATACTGGTATTTTCTTCATTTTCAGTTCATGCTAGAAGCAATCGTTAGGCCTGACGATTGCATCTAGCATGAAACAGACTGTCACCTCTAAGGGCTGACTTCTATGTTCACTTTTATATTTACATATTTACATATTTACACACGCTCTATCTCTGATATTGAGCACTTTATCCCATAAATATAGCACATCTTAAAACTATATTTCTTCATATATATATATATATATATATATATATATATATATATATATATATATATATATATATATATATATAGTACAGGTAATTGATTTTTATTTTAACAAAGCACATGTATTTTTACAACAAAAATTTAAAATTATCTCAACATCGGAATAGACTATTTCAAACCGCCCTTTAACGGCTTTCGTCAGCCACTAAGTATTTGTCTTCGGAGCGCTTATTTATGTATTTTTCAAAGCCAGTCTCTGGTAGGCGCTTTGTTAATGGGAATGGGTTTTGTGTTTGCGATTGTTGGGGGCGTCAGGTATCTTATCTCGGGGGAAGCGATTTGGGTTCGGAATTAGTAGTCGGGCTACGATTTTTGTAGTTCAATATCAGGTTCTACTATGTGGTGTTTCATATAAAGGTCTCGGTGTGTGTGTGTGTTTCTGGGATTCACACTATATAGTTTCTGTACTGTAAAGCGATGCAGAATTTGAACTTAAGTCCGTTAGGGTTAATGTATATTATTTGAGTTATAGCTTTATAGATTGTGGGTAATACCAGAGCACCCAATGGAATAACTCGTGCTGTCCAATACAACACATATGGGTGCATTTACCAGATCATACATATATGCAACTGTACATACGCATACGCCTCCACATATGAGCACCTGTATTCTTATGCAATTTGGAAATTATTTGCATGTCTACATTTCGTGATTAATACTATCCGTTGAATTAATAGTTTGCATTGATTTTTATATTCTATTATGCTGATTTTGTCTTCTAAAAATAGCTTGCATCTACCCCTAAAATTATTGGGGGTATTCGCGAAACCCAGAATTTTCTAATTTATTTGAGGATTCTGACCCTTTTCTTTCAATTCATATTTATATTCGCGCATGCGTGTTGTATGCTTTTGTTTTGTCAACTGTAGAGTATAATAGGGTCAGTTGTGCACCCTCTGAAAAAAAGAGCTCCATGACGAAAGAAATTTGGAAACAGAATGCTGTACTGCTTGGCATTCGCACCTGAAGATCCAATATGAAAATTTCTGCAACATCTGACCATATGCAAATATAGAAAAGTCTATAGAATCTAGACAGAAATTTCAGAGTGGAACCCCAATGTCAGTCGGCTGTCAATACTGGACAACCTTCTGGAAATTCCTACAGCAAAGACAACTCCAAAGCCAATTCTCTGTATTCCTTTGGATCTTGTCGATATGACCGAGAGTAGGAGAGTGTCATATAGTCTGAGTAATGTACCACCTCTATATAGCATCACCTCAGCCTGCACCGAGGATAGAAAAGTGCGTTGGATTCAAAAGTGATTACTTTCAAGGGGGAAACATGTAGTTTGTTGTTTGGAATTGAAATAAATTTTTTGTTGACACAAGCCCCATTAGTTTTTTAGACAGACCAGATGTGGTAGAAACTCCAATCCTGATGATCACTTTTTCTCCTTGTGTTTGTTTTGTAGAGTCCGCGCCTCTATTTTTACACTTTTTACCAAAGCAGGGCATTTTATACTCAATGCTTCAGTTATCTGAATAAGTTGCTGGCAACAAACATCAGCTGTGATGGTCCTTCCATGTTCCAATGGATCGTAATGAACGACAACTTTCATATTCCACCAAATGCAAAACAATGAGTTCTGTGAATGGGAATTTGTCGGATGTGTCACAATGGCCATGCAGTCTATGAAAAGGAGGTGTCAAAATCAAGCGAGGAGGAAAATTTAAATATCTGGGGAGTGTTTCAACAAAGGTGGGAAATTGTGTCACCGAAATCCGAAGCAGTATTGAAATAGCAAAAAGGCGTTCAAAAAGCTAAGCAAAATATAAAGGAACAGGAAAATTTCTTTAGAAAGAAAGAAAAAGGGCTAGTTATTTAATATCAGTCCTCCCTGTTTGACAGTGAATTTAATTTACATGACAGATAATTTAATGAGGAAAAAAAAGGAGGAGGCTGAAAATACAATAGACTGAACAAGAAAGTTTTCAGAATAATGAAAAAAAATAAACACTTATATTAGGTTGGTGCAAAAATAATGACGCAACAATGTCGTTTTTTGGCGTATTTTTTAACGTCAAAAAACGACGTTATTACGTCATTATTTTTGCACCAACCTAATACCTATAATCGGACTTACTTCGGGAATTAGTTGGAGATTCGTCTCCAGCTAAGCTAGTCGAACTGTCTGGTTTCGGGCAGAGAGGAACCCAGACAAGGCTATGCCGAAGGGCAGTCTCTCGTCTGGGATGGTAGACAGCTACCCGACCCTTTTTTTTACGGGGTCTACGGGGAATTTTTGTCCGAGTCTACGGGCTCGGACACCCCACGTTAAATTCGGCCTTGTGCCACATCTGACCGCGTTGTGGTGGTGGGGGGGGGGCGGTTGGCAAATATCCTTATACCTATAATCAGATAGAGAGAGAATTTCTAGGACTCATAACGAAGAAAGTGGACTTCGAAAATTTGATACGCACAGGAGATATTGAAGCAAAGAAGGTAAGGCGTTGTTTTCCTCTTGCCTATAATCGGTCCTGTAAGTGTCACATTTTCCACGCCCACTTTCCTCATTCAACTGTCTCTTCCTGATGTTTAGCATAAGCGTCCTTTATGTTTTCATTTTCTCTAAAACTTCGACATTAATCCCATGTTAAGTTCATGTTATTCTCAGCATTCTTCCGTAAAACTGTATTTCTATTGCTTCAAGTATCTTCTTCATGTATGAGGAGAATTTCTAGCATTCACTGCTATAGAGGAGGACCGATATTGTATCAGCTTTATAGTAAACTTTTCTTTGTTTCTAAGTAAATCCACTGTTTCTTAATACTTTGCTTAGCTTTTGGAAGGCATTTTTCGCTATCCCAATGCGCGTTTGAATTTCAGTACCACACTGTCTTCTGGCAAAACTCGACACAGATATTTAAATAGTTGTACTTGATCGATTTGTGCATCGAAAATTTGCCTAAATGGCGGACATAATGTTTCTTTTAATATTATTAACGTCGATGGAATTAAACACTGAACAGCTGTATAAACAAGGAAATTTCAAATAGAAATTTTTAAAACGTAATCTACACGCAGTTTCGTATCATTATTTTCTTGATTCTTAATTGGCTTCTTTACTCATAATTCATAGCAATGAAATACGTAATTACTTTCCGAACAACCAAATATTCATCTGTGTTAAAACATTCAATTGAACTAGAGTCACTGTTGGTCACTGTTGGTCACTGTTGGTCACTGTTGGTCACTAGCGTTTAGTATGGAACTGGTGTCGCTATTCTGTTAATGTATCGTCACTGACCAGTCTCCGGCCAATGGTCAGTTAGTAGTCTAGTGTGACCATCACATGCATGTGTCCATTGAGTTTGGAGGGTAGAAGTAAGAGGGGAAAAGAATGTGTGCTGGTGCATATCTTGGTATTCGCACTGTTAATAGTCATGGCTGGTGTGGTAGGAAGCGTTATTGGACAATGTCCTTGGGGAAGGGTCAGTAAAATGGTCAGCGTGGAAGAAGAGAGAGTAGCAAAAACGTCTGGAAGAGTATAATGAAGAATTTCAAAGAAGGAAATAAATTTAGTACAGTTTATCGGAGTATATGACACATGGGTGTATAAGACGCACTCTTATTTTGAAGACACATTTTTGAAAAAAGTCCTATATGAGATATTTTATTGGAGATTTAATCATATAACTATATATATATATATATATATATATATATATATATATATATATATATATATATATATATATATATATACCAACCGTTTGTTTCAAGTCTTTCACTATGTGTTACTTTCAGGGATACAGTCCTATATGAGACATTTTATTGAAGATTTAATCGGATAACTATATATATATATATATATATATATATATATATATATATATATATATATATATATATTACAGACAGTAGGTAATAAGATGTAGCGAAATGAAATTTGTGGATCAGTTTTAATATTTTGTATTATTTGAATTCACTTCAATGATATACCAACGGATATATATATATATATATATATATATATATATATATATATATATATATATATATATATATATATATATAGCCAGGGATAAATTGTCGTCTAAATTAGGCAAAAATGAAAGTAACACTATCTCATTTTAACAGATATATTTACCAAATGTAAACAAAATTATCTTGAAAGACTAAAGAGTAAATCTATTCAATAAAATCACCTTTGACTTCAACCACAGCCTCCTGACGACTTCGGAATCTCCTGCAACTCTTCTGGACAGTTTTATTGTTTAAGTGGGTGAATGCTGCCATAATCCTAGGCCTTGGTTAATCTTTGATATTATAAGAAGTTTTGTTCAACTCTGGGTCAACTGTGGCCCACGGGTTGCTGTCTGGGGAATGAGGTGGACAGATATATGATGTGATGCGGTTGCAGAAATTGCATGACAGCCGTAAATGGATTCTCCTGCTTGTGTGACATGGTGCAGAGTCCTGTTACACGCCATATGTTCTTCCAGGAGGCACACTCTTGATCCAGAGCAGCACCTCCACCTAAGGGCACTTGATGTAATGTTCCATGGTCTGAGGCTCGGTGGAAAGATGAATGGAGGCATAAGGTTTTCTTAATCACCTGAATATATATATATATATATATATATATATATATATATATATATGTATGTATGTGTGTGTGTGTGTGCGTATATATATATATATATATGTTTGTGTGTGTTTGCGTATATATATGTTTGTGTGTGTGTGCGTATATATATATATATATATATATATATATATAGCGTGCGATGTGAAAATTGTCGCAATTTTATATTTTAAATTCCGCGCATGTGCATTGTTTTTGTCAGTTTTGTCGACTGCACCGTATATTAGGGCCACTTGAGCACCATGAGGCAATTCATTCCGCCATAAATTTTGAAACGGCATGCTGTACTTCTTGGCATTCGCGCCGGAAGCTCCAATGCCAATATCTCAGAGTGTTTGTGTTCCAATCTGAAGATAGTGCAGACGATCTGGAAAGAATTAGATGAGACTAATGGTGATTACGATACACTACCGCCATTATCGCCTTGCTTGAGGGTGAATTGATTAAAATTCTTCAATTGTGGCTTGTGTGAATGTAACATTTCCCCTCTTGTATGTATTATTTATATTCGCACTAATAATATCATTTTTCCGTAATACACAATTGTTATACAGGAGAATCCCTCATATCCAGAGTCCCTCATATCCAGAATCCCGCAAATCCGGACATGATTTTGATATGTATATTTGAACTGTTTGGGTGATATGTAACTGATTTGAAATATTTGTTTTTCAGAAAATTTACTTTGGATAATTACTTATGCTTATTTTATCCTAATGGTGCAAAAGATGATGGGAATAAGAGGAAAGGATGACAACGAGACACATCTGCAACAAGATAGCAACGAGATGCATGATTGGGATGAAACCTGAACTGAGATTGAAAAATCTATTGAAAAAATTACCAGTTTTATGGAAAGAAAGCCAGCATTCAGCTATGAAAATTGCAATAACGCCTGCAGAGTTAAAAGTGTCTTTTGTTTAAAAAATTTCAAGAACAAAAGCTAAAGGAAATACGAAAAAAGTTGCGAATGGCATTAGAAGAGAAAGAATCATCATGTAACAGCGATTAAAAAAATCCTCGTTACATTATTTGTTTTGCATACATGGCATAATTAATTTAATGAATTTTAATTAACATTACATAATTTATTTCTTTTTCCTTAAAATCAATTCCGTTATATTTCAGTCACCATTAGCTTATTTTGTTTACTATGAAACATTGAAAATAAATGTTAAACCTGATTTCAGTTCTTTTTTTTTAATCTAATTATAACCCCTAATATCCGGACTTCTTAACCAATTCCTAATATCAGGAAGACCTTCTTAGTTCGATCGTCAGGGATTCTACTGTATAATTCATTTCACTTAAAAAAAAAAAAAAAAAAAAAAAAAAAAAACACGAAAAGGGGGATAGTTAGCTAGGTTTTAACTTTTCTCGGAGAACTTTCCACAAATCCCAAACGAATTTAAAATTTGGCATCTACGAAATAGTAACGCAAAAACAAAGAATTATTTCTTGTCAGATGAGATCAGATTAACATTAATGAAAATAACCTACAAGATTTATTTCCTTCTTCGAAATTCTTCATTATACTCTTCCAGATGATCTTGCTGCTCCCACTTCTTCCACACTGCCCGTTTCACTGACCCTTCCCCAAGGGCATTGTCCAATATCGCTTCCTAACACACTAGCCATGACTATTAACAGTGCGAATACCCTCATATTCGGAATCCCTCATATCTGGACTTTGAAACCATTTCCTCATATCCGGAAGGCCTTCTTAAGCCGGTTATCAGGGATTCTACTGTAAATATATATATATATCGATTAAATTTGTCATGAGCACTTTAGTCCCTGAAAGTAACACATAGTGAAAGACTTGAAACAAACGGTTGGTATATATATATATATATATATATATATATATATATATATATATATATGGATAGATATAGATATATAGATATATAGTTATATGATTAAATCTCCAATAAAATATCTCATATAGGACTTTTTTCAAAAATGTGTCTTCAAAATAAGAGTGCGTCTTATACACCCATGTGTCATATACTCCGATAAACTGTAATAAATGTATTTCCTTCTTTGAAATTTATCATTATACTCTTCCAGACGTTCTTGCTACTCTCTCTTCTTCCACGCTGACCATTTTACTGACCCTTCCCCAAGGACATTGTCCAATAACGCTTCCTACCACACCAGCCATGACTATTAACAGTGCGAATACCAAGATATGCACCAGCACACATTCTTTTCCCCTCTTACTTCTACCCTCCAAACTCAATGGACACATGCATGTGATGGTCACACTAGACTACTAACTGACCATTGGCCGGAGACTGGTCAGTGACGATACATTAACAGAATAGCGACACCAGTTCCATACTAAACGCTAGTGACCAACAGTGACCAACAGTGACCAACAGTGACTCTAGTTTAATTGAATGTTTTAACACAGATGAATATTTGGTTGTTCGGAAAGTAATTACGTATTTCATTGCTATGAATTATGAGTAAAGAAGCCAATTAAGAATCAAGAAAATAATGATACGAAACTGCGTGTAGATTACGTTTTAAAAAATTCCTATTTGAAATTTCCTTGTTTAAACAGCTGTTCAGTGTTTAATTCCATCGAGGTTAATAATATTAAAAGAAACATTATGTTCGCCATTTAGGCAAATTTTCGATGCACAAATCGATCAAGTTTAATCAAATGTTTGAACAAAGAAGAATACACTGTGATATTGATCTGAACAGGGACGGATATTTAGTAAATTTACGCTTCGACTGGTATATCCCAGAGTATTCGGTTACCACCTGATGACGAAACGCCTCACACTAGCACTAGTCCGAAGTACTAGCCTGTTAACCGCTACAATTCAACCGCTTCTTCCTCCAGCTATGGGTTAATTATTATAACATGCGTCATGAAATCATTATTATCTCCTAAAATTTTCCACAATCTCAAAATATTTTCTGGGTTAATACTACTTAAACAAGATTGAGCCTAGCCATTACCTAGATGGGTTACCGTTTAGGAATACCTCGTGTTAGTAAGCTTGGATGTGCGTATAGTGTAATGGATAATAGCTCTGAATTGTTTCATCGTGATGTGGCAGTACACTTTCCGAAGTAAATATAGTAAATATAACGAACCTAACGGGAATTCGAACTCCGCTCTCCGATTAAAAATTGTGAGCCATTTTCAATTACACCACCCGCACATCCATACGGTTTGGTTTGTCTATTTATCAAGTCTCATTCATCATTAAACTTCTTAATTCCTTGGGGAACATAGGGCCGTAACCTCTCTACAGCGGACGCGGTTACCGAGGAACCTTTTCAGCTAGGCCCATGTTGTGCCGGTTACCTTCCCGGGGGAATTTCACCAGCACGCGTCACACGCTCGAATTTGGAGGACTCTTCCTCGGTCGTTGTTTGAAGATATCGCTGAGGTTTCTGAAACAAGCTAGTTTTTAAGTGAGTAGATTGTTAGACTACTGCACAACGCCCAACCTGGCGGACCAGGATGTGTCTTTCGTCTGGCTTCTACCCTAAACACCTGTTGAGCTTGGTTGAACCTGCTAAAGGACGAAGCCCGCGCCTACATAGCTCTGGGGTCGAAGAAACAATCAAACCGTCTTACCACGGCAAGGCGACACGCCATCAGGACGTTTTTGGAAGTCTATTGAGGGAGTAAATTATTAGGTTGGTGCAAAAATTATGACGTAATAATGTTGTTTATTTGTTTTTATTAATAAGGCTTCCATTATTTTTAACATTTTTTTTGCATGTAGATGATACTATTATATTAGTGTTGTCAACAAGTATATTACGAATAGTGTCCTGTAGGTCTCCATGAATATTTGAATGAGATCTAATTAAGCTATTGTCAGAAAAGTGTAGAGTGAATCTTTATACAAAATAATATTACATATATAATTTTTTTTGTATTCTAAGAATGCATTGTAATTAATTTTACTATAGGGATCCATTTAGAAAGAGTTTACTAGAGGAACATGGACATATAACCGAGTTGCTAAAACTTTCACTTTCTGACTATGAAACCCATTTTTGTAACTGACCATCATCTGTTTGTCAGAGAAATGACTTCTTGATCGATTTTGGGGAGACGAATTCACCGTCCGGCACCGTCTGAAAGTGCCTAAAAACCATGCCATAAGTTGAACCAAACATTGTAAGTGAAATTAAGTCGCCCGAACTATTTATATGCCGTCTGTGAGAAATGGAGAGAATGTCATGAATCGACCATGTGAGCAACGGCGAGGAGACTTCGACTTTATATCAGGAAGAGACAGTTGCAATTGCAGTGGTACATAATGAGGAAAGATGGCCTGGAAAATTTGATACTCACAGGACTTATTGAAGGTAAGCGAGACAGAGAAAAGCAACGAGTTGGCAAGTTTGAGTGAATACATTGCGTAATGGGGTTTGGGAGAGATGGCACAAAGACAAAGGTTATTAAGAGCTAAAAAAGAAGGGGAAATTGCAAAGAGTCCTAATCGCCAACCTCCTGAATGGATAAGGCACATAGAAGAAGAAGAAGAAGAAGAAGAAGAAGAAGAAGAAGAAGGAGGAGGAGGAGGAGAAGGAGGAGGAGAAGAAGAAGAATAAAGGGGAGGGGGAGGAGCCGTACGCCTGATTATGCACACCCTCTCAGAAAAAAAGGGGTCCTGTTGATCAATCCTGATTATGCAATTTCTCCGAGAAAAAGAAGAAAGGGCCGTGTATATCACTCCTGAAGAAGAAGGAGTCGGGTTGATCATGCCTTAGTATGCACTCTTGCCCAGTAAAAGAAGGAGCAGTGCTGATCACGCCTGATTATGCACTCTCTCCCAGAAAAAGAAGAAGAAGGAGAAACCGCGTTGATCACGCCTGAATATCCATTCTCTCCCAGAAAAAAGAAGGAGCAGTATTGATCACGCCTGATTATGCATTCTCTCCCAGAAAATGTAACTACGAACCGCTTAGCACATTTGCAGGATAAGTCACAATTGACCTTTGTTCGTGTTGAACAAACACAAATATGCCTGAGCATGCGTCTGCTATAGGGATTTTTTGACCGCACTAGGAGTAGGGTGTGCTCAGAAAAAAATAACCCCACATTATTATTATACAAATATACTGTTAGTGGTAGTTCTTTGCAACAAGAATGGATTGCAAAGAATTTTATTATATATAATTCGTTGTAAATGATTTAAATGTAGAAATGCATATCCCCAAATATTTTTGTCAGAACCTTCTCCCCAAGAATTTCCTAAAAGAAGTCTGTTCTGCAGAAGCACATTTATTGACTACGCCAAATAAAATCTCCAACAATTACAGCTACCAAGAGTTACCATTGCTTGGTGGACTCGACCCTATCCGCCCAAAACCTAAAAACAAGCTACATGTAATGGTCAACACACTGACCAATGGGTGGTCAGGGCATTGAAATAATATTTTCCCAGACCAGCGACACCCGTTCTCGACCAAACACTAGTGACCAACCCACTAATGTAAGGACAGTGACCGAGAAGCGAGTAGCAAATCGCAAGTCCACTCGCGTGGTCAAGCCAAATGATGACACAGCCTCAAAAAATAGTCAACTTTTGTCACTTTCGGCATCTGGCTGACGACCGTTGGTCTGATTGTCTTTGCTAACCACCCAGTGCCACCCTGATTGCCTTCCCAGCGAGCGTCACTGTAATGGCACAGTGATTCTACTTCAAGACTGACCGCCATAATCTCTGCTTAGAGAGTCTGCCGAGATCAACTGTTTCCCAATGGCTCAAGCCTTAGATGAGCCAGCATCTCGGGTCTGTTAATGGCCATTATTTTTACTATGCAGGCCCCCAGCTGACCAACGGGGACAACGTCTGGATGACATCACCCCATGTCTTAATACTCTCGTTTCTTTTCGTTTTCTTAATCTTTCCTGCACTTTAATTGGTTCACCCTCTTCTCTCTCTCTCTCGCTCTCTCTCTCTCACTTTCTCTCGCTGCCTTATACTGTTCTAAATCTCATTTTATCTGCATCTGCTCATCTATCCCAATCTGTTCATATCTATCTATCTATCTATCTATCTATCTATCTATCTATCTATCTATCTATCTCATTTTTCTTTTAATTTTCTCTTCCTTTTTTATTGTTCTTGTTCGCTTTCTTTCTACTAGTTTAGTATCCCTTTTTCTTTATTTATTTCCTTTTTTATTTGTTTGCTACTTATTTTTACTATTTCTATTCTCATCGTCATTTCTTTAATCTACTTTCTTTCTTTCTTTCTTTCTTATTTTCAAGTGTATTCTTTCTTTTTCCGACAGCTGTCAATGTCATTCACTTTCTATCTTTCCTTAATTCTGCCCTCCTTCCTACCTTCCTTCATTCCTTCCTTCCTTCCTCCTTCCTTCCTTTATTGATTCGTTCATTCCTTCGTTCATTCCTTCCTTCTTTCCTTCGTTCTTTCCTTCGTTCCTTCATTCCTTCTTTCATTCTTTCCTTCCTTCCTTTCTTCCTTCCTTCCTTCCTTCATTCATTCTTTCATTACTTCCTTTCTTCCTTCCTTCCTTCCTTCCTTCGTTCTTTCCTTCCTTCCTTCCTTCCTTCGTTCTTTCCTTCCTTCCTTCCTTACTTCATTCCTTCCTTCCTTCTTTCCTTCATTCCTTCCTTCCTTTCTTCGTTCCTTCGTTCTTTCCTTCCTCCCTTCCTTCCTACAATCCTTTCTTCATTTGCTTTCTTTTTTCTTGCATTCTCTCTATTTTCTTCTATATTTTTTTCCCATTTCTTTCGATTTCATTCTCTACGTCTCTCCCTAAATCCAATTTTCTTTCTTTCTTTCCTTCTTTCTTTCCTTTTTCTTTCTTTCTTTCTTTCTTTATTTATTTATTTCTCATTTTCTACTGATTTCTTTCATTTTTCCATTTCTCTCGCTTCCGTCTCTCTCTAATTGTTTGTTTGCTTGTTTGTTTGCTTGCTTCTTGCTTTCTTTCTTTCTTTCTTTCTTTCTTTCTTTCTTTCTTTCTTTCAAAGACCCCTTTATCAACTTTCCTTCTATCAATCTCCCCTCTTCCGGGCTTCTTCCTTTATTTCAATTCCGCAAATTTCTCTCATTATTTCTTTCCAAATATTCTTTCAGATTGCCCGACCGCCATTGTCCACTCGTACCAACCATTAATAAATAAAGTCCCCACCCGGCCAAACAGTCTCCTCCCCAATCATTTAGTTCTGAATAATATTTTCAGTTAATGATCACTTCCTATAATGCAAGTTTAAATTTCTTGCTACAGGCACAGTTCGTCATCCATTTAAGAATCTCATTTCAGACAACTGGACATGTTAAATAGCCATTAGTATAAAAAATCTTTCAGTGACCATATCTTCTGTAAAATCTGTCGCGAATAATCCAGGAGATAAATTAAATTGAGATCATTTTATTATATTACTGTTTGACCAGTAATGGAAAATATAAAATTGTTATTTTTAACGTCCTTAATAAAGGGTGTTTCATTAAGACGGATTATATATAATTTGATATAATAACTTTTCATTGAGACTGATCAGCAGTAAATAAATCAGTGTAATTGGTGAAAATGTCTTTATTTCTTTATTGGATGATCTTATTTAAGTCATGACAATTATGTGTGAAAAATAATATAGCCCAAATGTACACCAAGTCTGAAAGAAAAAGAAAAAAAATCATTAGACGCTTAAAATTAATTCATATTTAACACCGGTTCAAGTTAACACCCTTTATAAACACTAACGCACAGAGATTCAACAAACCAATAAAGAAACGATTAAAAAACAAATATAAATCTTGGTCTATATTATTAGAATATCATCCGACAATATCAACACTATATTAACTAAGACACACATACCCATCACACCCATTGTCCCCGGAGTTAGCAGTGTACCCCACGAATTTTCTAGAGCCATCACAAAAATCCTAACTTATTTCTATGGTCACATCAATAGTCAAGTGATCGATATTTTTGTAAGTAAATACTTCAGAGATGTTTCTGTTTTAGGGATCAGGAACGAACATATTAAATACACACAGTTACACATAGAGCACCAGACACACAGTCACATTCAAATATCCACATATATATATATATAAAGGGTGTTTCATTAAGACGGATTATATATAAGAGTGTTTCATTAAGACGGATTAAAGTCAACAGTAAATAAATCAGTGTTATTGGCGAAAAATTATTTATTTCTGTATTGGATCATGTTATTTAAGTCATGGCAATTATGTGTGAAAAATAATATCGCCCAAAATATCCGCCAAATCTAGAAAAAAAAAATTAAACGCTTAAACATAATTCACATTTAAAATCAGTCCCACTTATTGGAACACCCTTTATTATTTCTACCATTTACATTTTCGGACTGTTATCCTCATCTTTGTTGTCATATCCACGACGTTTCGGCCGTTGTACACTCCGGCATTCTTCAGGTGACTGGAAGTTTCAGCCTAACCCTTTATTTTACGATGTATCATGACCCAGTGGATAAAAGAGTTGGTTGAAGTAATCCAGTGACTTGACCCCAAAATTTGTGAGTTCAATACCTGGCCACAGTAGAGATGAACAAAAACTTGGAAAGTTAAGCTACGAAAGGGAAATAACTGAAACTGACATATCCGGAAGAACTAGAACAATCTACCCCGGTGGATGATATAAAGGGTTAATTTCGAAATTCCAATCACCTGAAGAAGGCCCGGAGGGTAGAACGGCCGAAACGTCCTGAATGTAACAACAAAGATGTGGACAACAGTGTGAAGAATGTAAATAGTGTAAATAATTACAGTAAATCATCTCAGAAAATAGAGACAGATTCTGTTAATTTTGTTCGAATTTTTTCACGTGTGTGACTTTAAACATATTTTTCCAATTATTAAGATAGAGTAAATTTGGGGAAGCATTTTATTAAGAAATGGGGATGAATCGGCCACACACTCCGTAAGCCTGCTTCTAGTATCACCAAGCAGGCAGGTAGGCCCTCGACTGGAATCCACGAGGAAGTGAAAATTTAGTCGAACAAAACAGATTTGCCGCAGAAGTGTTGACGCAGAGGTGAAGGCTGGCGGCATAACATGAGCCGAGCTGAACATGATCGCCCGGAACCGCGTCTGTTGGTGAGGTGTTGTTGTGGCCTTATGTTCCCCAAGAAACCAAGAGGAATAATAATAATAATAATAATAATAATAATAATAATAATAATAATAATAATAAAGCGATAATGCCATTAAGACGCTAGGGTGTAGTGGGAGTGAAAGAGAATGAAAACACTAGAAGGAAACGTAAACTCAATTCCAAACACGAAATAAGTGATAAACCTCTACTCCTGTTCAGATGATCGGAGAGGAGTGGGGACCCGACGGTAGGCAAATGTGTCTACTCCTATTTGGGAAAAATGTAAATAAATAGTAAAAAAAAAAAGTACATAGTTTTAGGCGAAGTTAGACGTATAGAGTTGAAACAGACTTTATAAGGGCCTGGAAACCCAATCCTAAACGGGAAACTATGGATAACCCTCTACTCTGTTCAAAAGACATCAGACGAGTGTGATAGGCAGACCTATTTTCTCTTCCGTACAGATGACGGAGTAATATGGGGTAAGAGGAATGCGGTTCCATGGGCTCAAACTGTGAGGAACGAGGATTTTTTAAAGGAAAATGGAAACAAAATGGACAGATTATAATAGAGAGAAAGTTGGAATTTCTAGGACATGCAATAATCACAAATAAAGAAGAGACATGAATCCCTAAAAATGTACTTCTACCGAAGGATGCTGAGGATACTATAAACAGCATATGGGAGTAAAGAAAAATCTTTAGAGAAAATGGAAAAAATGGTCACTAATACATAATATCAGAAAGAGAGAGTTGAAATTTCTAGGGCAGTAATAAGGAGAGAAGGCTTGGAGAATTCGATACTCACATAGGATATTGAACCGCTATTTCCATGACAAATATACAAACGAGCTACATTCTATTGCTCCAGTAGTTCGGACCTTCACAGATAAGCCAGTCGCTACTCTATGGGTAATTCCATGGCAAATGTTCAGAAGATCTACATTTTTTATTTCCACTAGTTCAGACCTTCACAGATAAGCCTGTTGCTACTCTATCGATATTTTCATGGCAAATATTCAGACGAGCTACATTCTTCAGTTCTACTAGTCTAGGCCTTCACAGGTAAGTCTCAGTCAACTCTATCGCTATTTCCATGGCAAATGTTCAGAAGATCAACATTCTTTATTTCCAACAGTTCAGGCCTTCACAGCTAAGCATGTCGTTACCCTATCGCTATTCCCATGGCAAATGTTCAAAAGATCTACATTTTTTAGTTCCACCTGTTCAGGCCTTCACAGCTAAGCCTGTCGTAACTCTATCGCTATTTCCGTGGCAAATGTTCAGAAGATCTACATTCTTTAGTTCCACCCGTTCAGAAGTTCACATGTCAGCTTTTCCCTACTATATCGCTATTTCCATGGCAAATGTTAAAAAAATCTGCATTCTTTAATTACACTAGTTCAGGCCTTCACAGGTAAACCACTCGCTACACTATCGCTATTTCCATGGCAAATGTTCTATCATTGAGGGGAACCACCCTCATTATCTTCGTATTCCATTAGTAAGGAGTTAGTTTCTCCAAAATAATATCCTCCCAGGCACTTACGCTTTGTCGAGAAGCATCCCATGTTGATGATTTCCCGAACACTACAATCTTATCCTCTTGAAATCTAACGTTGACAATTAACTTTCCCACATATCCGCATAAACTCTGACTTTTGCTGCTCACACAACAACCTCTTTCAGTAAGGCTCTAGCTTGAGTGGCTTTTGGGCCTTATATAGAGTGAACATTAGTAAAAATCATTGCTTCTCGTAGTATGCAGTTATCCATGTCTAAAGTGCCCCAATCTACCTTGCTTTTTTACTCAGATCAGGAGATGAAAAATTGAATTAACACGAATTTATGGAAAAATACTGGATTGCTTTCCTGTTGCTTTCTCCAGTGTATTGATATCCGAATTTTCTCTCTCCTACGCTGGCTGCTACCCAAGGTATTACACCGCCCGGTTTTCCTTATTACTTAATTGGTTGTGAGGATGCTTTTTCCAACAGCATTAGTCTGAGAGAGCTTAGACCGAACACATATCGACGATTTTCCCGGTGATATATTTTATTCTATCTGTATATTCTTTGTTCAGAAATATACCAATATTTTCAGTGGGAACTCCAGTGCATTCCTGTTGTGGCCTTGTTAGGGCCAGAAATAAAGACACAAGATAGGAACTGAGATAAACAAATATATTAATAGAAACATTAATACAAACATATACAAACAAGAGTGTTACAGAAAGAATGTTCAATCCGACTGTCAGAGGTGACTGTTGGAATCTTCGATCACTAAAAGGCAGTACCTGCTCCTATTTATAGTTGGGTGAGTCCATGCGTGCATTGGTAAATTACCATAACAACTCATAAAATAAATTCAGAAATTATGCAAAATACATCGCCTTAAAGGATTAATTATTGAAAATAGCCACAACATGTATATGTCAGAATAAGAATACCCCCGCCTCCAAAAAAGAAAAGACATTTAAATATCTGGGAAGGGGACGGAAGATGTGACACTGAAAACCGAAGGCGCACTGGAATAGCGAAGGTGCCTTTCAGAAACTAAGCAAAGTAAAGGTAGTTTCAATAATTTGGACCGATTTTAAATGTGAATTAATTTTAATCGTCTAATGATTTTTTTCTTTTTGGTAATTTGACAGTTTTGGCAATTTCAACCCTGGAAAGATTAACAATCAAACAACGTGTTAAAGTTATCGAAGCCTATTATGAAAATGGACATTCAAACAAAAATGCATTTCGCACATTCGCGACATTTTTGGTCAAAATAATCGACGAACCGAGAGTGCAATTGGAAAAGATGTTGTGGAGAGGTTCAATTCCTGCGCGCGATGACGAATAGAGGGGTCTGGATTTTTTACCACATTCTTGTGCACTGCAGCAATATTTTGAGCTGAACGGCGTAAACGAGCACGCAATGGTGTTTTCACATCTGCCACCGACACAGTTTGTTTGAATTTACGAACAATTTTTGCAATTGCACTCTTGAAACTTTAACACGTTGTTTAATTGTTAATCTTTCTGTGGTTGAAATTGACAAAGACTTCAGTTGTAAAATCTAAAAAGAAAAAGATCATTAGATGCTTAAACTTAATTCACATTTAAAATCGGTTCAATTTAGTGGAACATGCTTTATTAAGAGACCTGGAAATTTCGTTAGAAACAAAGTAAGGAGAGATGTAACATCAGTCCTCCTATATGAGAGTTAATACAGGACAATTTCCTCACAAATGAGGCAACACAACTATAATTCTTGAGAAGGATTTTGAGAATACTATGGACTGAACATGTGAGTAACGAGGAACAAAATGGTTATATGCTTAGAATCAGATAGAGACAGTTGAAATTCTAGGACATAGTGAGGAGAGAAGGGTTGGAGAATTTAACGCTCACTGGGCGTATTAGAGGCAAGTGAGAAAGAGGTAAGCAGTGAATAACCTACCTAACAAGCTTGTGTATATGGATTGCACAAATGGGCATATAAGAAGACAGCGATCGAAGCGAGGTAAAAATGAGACGAAGACAAAAAAAAAAAAAAAAAAAAAAAAATGGAGAAAGTCAAAATGGCGAAAAACGTTGAAGAACTGGAACAACCGAAAAGAAAAGAAAAATTTGTTAGTGATTGGACAAATAAATTAACTCATTGGGTATCGCTGAAAAATCGAAAAAAAAAAAAAAAAATTCAACTCAATGCTCTCCTGGCGCTCCCATTGGCAGGAAAAACCTTTTGCGTGATCTCTTAGTGGTGTTGTTGGTCGCCATTAGAGTACATAACAGAACGACTGAAAAGAGAAAGGTATGGGAAAAAAGAAAAAGGAAGAAGAGAAGAAAAAGAGGATGGTAAAGAACAATGGTTGATGAAAAAAAGTGAACGTCGAAAGAGAATAACCATTATTATTACGTTTGTGCAAAAATAATGTCGTTTTCTCACATATGTGAGAAAACGACATTATTTTTGCACAAACCTAATAGCAAGCGAAGAAAAATCAAGAAATCGTAAGAGGAAAAAAAAGACACCGAAGGAAAACATATAGAAAGAAAATAGGAAGAAAATTATGAAGAAAATGAATAATAATAATAATAATAATAATAATCACGCAGATATTGTTATTACAGACCACAAACGTATCCTTATTGTTCTTGCAGACTGCAATGTATCTTCGAAGATCTTCAAAAAGCTATCAAAATACAAGGACCTTGAAATCAAAATCTCAAAAATGTGGCACATGAGAACATCAACAATCCCTGTTGTTGTTGGAGCCCTAGGATTGGTTGGAAAAGATTTCAAAAGACTCATTGAAGGAATTCCTGGAAGCCCATAACTTGAAGAAATCCAAAAATTATTCTCATGAGTACAGCCCACACTTTACAAAGGGTTTTATCTATGTAAAATATGTGTGCGTTTTTAGTTTTTTTTAAATTGCTCAGTGTAAAATGATGCCATTTCCGACCTTAGGTTTTTGGATGGGATTCCCAGAAAGTAATTAGTAGACACAAGAAATCAAAGGAAATAATAATAATAATAATAATAATAATAATAATAATAATAATAAATTAGAGGAAAAAGAGAAGAAAAAGGAGATTAAGTAGCATGAAAAAGTACACTTAGAATGAGTAAACAAATGAATGAAGAAGAATTTGATGAAAGAATGAAAATAAAAGAAATGACAATGATCGACGAAAAACCAAAATTAGTAAGCGAAGAAAAATGAAGAAGAAATCGTAAAAGAATAAGTAAATAAACAAGAGAAATATATTTCAAATAGGAAGAAAATTATGAAGCAGAAAATAACAACAACAACAACAACAACAACAACAATAATAATGATAATAATAATAATAATAATAATAAATTAGGGGAAATAAGAAGGAAAAGGAGATTAACTAGCATGAAAAAGTACATTTAGGAAGCGTAAATAAAAACAATGAAGAAGAAGAATTTGGAGAAAGAATGAAAATGAAAGAAGAACTGAGCGAAGAAGTAATCGTAAGAGAAAAAGAAAAAATTAAAATAGGAAGAAAATTATGAAGAAAATTCTTAAAGAAACGAATAATAACAAGAAATAAAATGGTTGAAAAATGAAGAAAAAAGAAAATATCTAGAAAATGAAAGAAAAAACACATTAAGAAGAAGGAGTAAATAAATGAAGAGTAAAAATAATGGGGGAATAAAAAAAAGAAAAAAGTAGTTGTACAGAAGAAGAAAATTTAAGTTAAATAAACAAATCAGAATATTTACTTTAGAGAAGAAAACAAAAGATAAACAATTAGAAAAAGAAGAGAAAAATGAAAGAGAAAGTGTGTAGGATAGAAAAAAAGACAGAAAAAGAAGTTGAGAGAGAGAGAGAGAGAGAGGGAGGGAGGGAGAAAGAAAGAAAGAGAGAATCTGGTGTAGATGGCGGAGAGAGTAAAAGATCGGAGGAGATTCGTAAACAGTTATGTTTAATTGCATTACGGAATCGACTAAGCAAGCGTAAGCCGTCACCGTAAGCTGACTGTTACACTGCACGCACATTTTTTTGATTCACGCGTCGGGTACAGGGAAGCGGGGTAGCGGAGTCGGGTGGTGGGACTTATGAAAAAGGTGTTTAGGGGTCCGAAGAAAGGGTTGGGATTTTTTTTTTTTTTTTTGTATTAGCACTAAACGTAATTGGCCAAGGGCTTTGGGTCGGAAAGAGAAAGAAATGGCCGCGCTCTGCTTAAGAACAAAAGATAAGGCCCCTCATATCAGAAGTGGGGTGCATTAGCTAGTCATATCGGAAAGTGTTGGAGAGAAAAAGAGAGAGAAATCGAGGCAAGAGCAATTTCATTGGTACTGAAATTATTGAATCAGAGCTAGCTGCAAACTGGTAGGGGTGTATGTATGCTATCTGTGGGTGCGGTGAACATGATAAAAATGGAATAAAGGCAATGTCGGCCATATTGTCGAAACTAAGTGTAGGACGGTTCAAGATAAAAGTCATCGTAAATAAAAGGGTTAAGAAGATTATGATACGCCAAATCGGAAGGGTCTCCTATGAAATGTACTATTCCTGATTCTATTCTTTTCATCTGCGCTCAAAATGAAAATGAAAATTCATTAGACATTTGATGTGTTTTCATTGATTCCAGCCTTATTCTGAATCAGAATGTTTACGCAGTGTTGTCCGTGTATATCAAAATAGTACCAATAATGTACAAATGCACGAATAATAATAATAATAATAATAATAATAATAATAATAATAATAATAATAATAATAGTAATAATATCCGAAGTTTTTATTCTTGATGCACAGGGCCAATGCTTGCTAACAAGAAATTACCAAGCACAGGTATTGAAAAATTATGTAAACCCAAAATTCAGATTCTGTGAGAAGTACCTAGAAAACATTTGACCATCTTGTATCAGGTTGCCCAGTAATGATAGCCGGCATGACAGAGGGGGGGTGGCATTATCTGCATTGAAAACTCTGCAAATTTGACGGAAAGGAATCTGCAAAAAATTGTTATAAACCACCAACCAGACCCGGTTAAATGGATAGGACCTGTGAGAATTTTATGGGACTTCACAATAAAAACAGACAGAATAATCAAAACTATTTGCCCAGACATCGTGATCAAAGACCGCAAAGACAAAATGTGCCTTCTTATTAAAATGCCTGTCCCTGCAGACTGTAATGTATCATTGAAGATATTCAAAAGTTTTTCAAAATACAAGGACCTTGAAATCGAAATCTCAAAAAATGTGACACGTGAGAACATTAACAACTCCCGTTTAATTGGGCACCCTGGATTGCTTGATTGATTGATTCCAATAGACTCATTGAAGGGATTCCTGCTAGCCCAGCCTTAAAGAAGTACAAAATATTGAACACACAAATACAACTCACATCTTACGAAGGGCTTTATCTATGTTATCTATGTATCTTAGGGTTGTTTTTGTTTTTGTTTTTTTTTTGCAAAAAATGATCAGTTCAAGATGTCAAGAAGCAATTTGTCATCTTGGGTCTCTGGTTGGGAGACAAAAAGAAATGTGTATAAAAAAAAACAAGGAAATAATAAGAAGTTGCAGAAAATCGGTACGAGTGTGTGCCTTGCAGAACAATTTGGAAATCCCACAATATTCTGGGATTTTCAGACAGGTAGAGTGATATGCCATCACGGTCTGGGTATTAATCTGCTACCAAGAACTGTCATTTTATTGATGTTGCCTTAAAAAATGACACAATTCTAGCAAACAAGATGATTGAGAAAATTACAGATTATTCTGATTTGAAAGTTGACATGGCAAGATTCTTTGTAATGCAGGAATGTCAAGTTGATTCCATTACTGACAGGAACACTGGGATCAATCCTATTAAAACAGTGTGAAATATTTGACCAGGTGGGTATATCATGTAACCTTGGAGTTATTCAAAAAACTGCATATTTTGAGGAAAGTGTTTCCTGTCTGAGGTCCTTGTTGTGATTTGACAGATAACTTCATGTACTTACACTGTGTGACAAAACACAACGCTAATAAAACATAATGTCGTTTCATTTATTATAGCAATATTCCTTATAAACATAATTTCAAAGCAAATATATTCTGATTCAATATCAGCAATAAATACGTAACTGGGAGGGGGGTGTTTCAAAAGGATGTAATATCTGTCTCCGTCGCCCTCTTTCTTTCTGTCTCAGTCTGTTCATTATCTATCTATCTATCTATCTATCTATCTATCTTTTTCTGTATATATCTATTTTTAGCCTGTTCATATCTATCTATCTATTTCAGTTTATACTTATCCGCTTTCTATATCTATCTATCTATCTATCTATCTATCTATCTATCTATCTATCTATCTATCTATCTATCTCTGTTGATTATCTGTCTGTCTGTTTATCTATCTATCTATCTATCTATCTATCTATCTATCTATCTATTATATACGGTAGTTCGTTCAGATCTTACTCTCTCCATATCTATCTATCTATCTATCTATCTATCTATTATATACGGTAGTTCGTTCAGATCTTACTCTCTCCATATCTATCTATCTATCTATCTATCTATCTATCTATCTATCTATCTATCTATCTATCTATCTATCTATCTGTTATATACGGTAGTTCGTTCAGATCTATCTATCTATCTATCTATCTATCTATCTATCTATCTATCAGTTATATCTTTCAATAAGGTAATCAAATAAAACAATTGTCGAATTTACAATCCCCGCATGGCCAATGTAACCGGTTCCCCCAACAGGATTTTGTTTGTTTAGGAAAGTGGTAAGATAAACCAGCAGGAGTAAAAAAAAAAAAAACAATCTGTCAAAGGGCCAATGATCCTTCTTGTAGGATCGACGGTCATCTTTCCTGATCAGGTAGACCCTGGTTCCGAAGTTATGCATAGATTTCCCGCGGTGATGACACGGTATCGATGGGCAGAGGACTTCCTAGACTCAAACCGACAGATAAAAAGGATTGTCCACCCGATGGAATCAAGAGCCGTCAGTCCGGGATTAAGTTGAGCCTTGAAATTGGAGGATATTGGCTGTGGTTTTTCCTGGAGTTGTAACGCTTCGGTCGGGTCTAATTTCCCAAAACTTGCCACGCATAAATAAGGACCTTTGCAATGTTCAATTCCTATATATGGGAGGAACTGGTCAGGTGCTCGGCCGTGCAGTGACACTAAAATCACATCCTGTCATGGGACTGATGAAGATGATGGTCACTACTGTGTTCTGTAACTCCGCAGAATAGAAAGACTGTTTAACGAGCTAAGGGAACACCCACTAGCAAAATGTAAATAGTCGAAGTGTCAACGTTGTTCATCAATTAATTTGGAATTAATGTAAAACGCGTTATAGTCAGGCTGGTTGGTTTTGGTTTTCTGAAAAACATTCTCATTATTAGCATATCAAAAGGGAAGCACACGATTAAACAGGTTTTCTTCTTGATATTGCCATGTTCCAGCAGGGCGTAGGCAATCATGTCTTTCTACGACTTCTTTTTTTTATAACTCTTAAAGTTTATCAAGAGTTATAAAGAGCAGGAAATCGTAGAGAGACATGATCGTCTATGTTAAAAAAATTGTTACGTCATTAATTTACACAGGCTCACTAAATTTACGTTTGGGGTTAGTTTTTGTAGCTTAATGGACTTCGATACCAAAAGGCCGAGATTAAGTTCTGCAGTAAAAACACAATGTTTGTCAAAACTTAAGTTAGATTAATTTAAACTCTGTTCCTTTCAACTTTGATTATAAGTTAATCTAAGCCTGTTTATACTTCCAAGTATAAAAATGCAGTCTTTCTATTTTAAATATAAAGTCATAAGACTAACCGAAATAGTGTTAATGGTCGCACAGAATATCAGAGCTCGATTAGTCACTAAATATCTAATTGTGGACAGTCCTTGTTAGTTCCTTTGGTATCTTCAAACTGACCCCTAAACAGAACCTCTCACAGCTACTAATTTTGTCTTATAATAGCTACTACTGTCTCTGAAAGGTGTCACAACCATTATGGGACAGATTTTGATAACTTTTAGTCATTTGGTTCGCTTTGGTAACTAGTGTCTAGATTGGAACTGTTGTCGCTTGTCTGTTGAAGAATTAACGCCTACCAGTATTCTCTCATTGGTCAGCTTGTAGTTCAAACTGACCATGGGAATATTTGGTACTGAAAGGGAGAAAGAGAAGAAAGAATGAAGACTGACCACCGCAACCTCGGTGGGTGGAAGAGGTTAGATTGGAATGCATCTTTACACGTGTTAGTCCGTTATTAGTGACTGCAGCCGACTGAGAAAGAAACTACACCAGTAATGGACACTGTCTATGGTCAATTGGGAAGGCAAAAGATCTTTAATCTTTTCTTCATGCTCTTAATGTAAAATGCGTTATATTCAGGTTGGTTGGTTCTGGATTTCTGCAAGACATTCTCATCATTGCCATATCAAAAAGAAAACTTGATTGAATAAGTCTTCTTCTTTATGTGCCGTCCTTCTTTAGGACGTAGGCATCATGGCTCTCCACATCTTCCTCTCATTTACAACTCTTAATATATTTTGTCTTTCTGTTATTTCTCCTAAACCCTGTTCAGACATTCAATTAATCAAGCTCACTAAGCATGTTTTCTTTCGTCCCTCTTGCCTTCAAACTGTCCCGTGAGTATCAAATTTTCCAAGCTTTCTTTCCTCATTATATGTCCTAGAAATTTCAACCGTTTCTTCCTGATGTTTAGTACAAGTTTCCTTTTTGTTTCGATTTTATCTAAAACATTGTTGTTGCTCCCATGTTCTCTCTATGGTATCCTCATCATCCTTCTGTAGAACCATATTTCTGTTCCTTCACGACTCTTTTTCATCTTTGAGGACATTGTCCAGCACCCACTGCCATACAGGAGCACTTGTTTGCTTTAGGGATCTCCGATTTCGGCTTTTAGTCTTGCTAACAACCATGCATTCTGTCTTACCGTTAATGTTTAATCCTTTCTTCGCGCTCTCTGTAGGAGCTTTTATAGTTTTCTTTCCGTGTCTGCAATGAATACTGTGTCATCTGCATATCTTTTCTTTTTAATAGTGTGCCAGCCAATGATAAATCCTGGTATGACTTCTAGCTCTCTCAGAATCGCCTCGCTGTGTAGGTTGAATAAGTCTAATCTAATTGTGCACAGTCCTTGTTATTTCTTCTGGTTTCTTCAATCTGACCCCCAACCAAGACCTCTCGCAACTACTATCTTTGTCCCATAATATTTGCTACTATTAGTCTCTGAAAGGTGTATGCTAATGTCACAATCATTATGGGACAGATGTAGTATACCTTGATAACTTTTAGTCATTTGGTATCGCTTTGGTAACTAGTGTCTAGTTTGGAACTGTTGTCGCTTGTCAGTTGAAGCATTAACACCTATCAGTACTCCGTCATTGGTCAGCTTGTATGTCAAACTGACCATTGGAATATTTGGTACTGAAAGGGAGAAAGAGAAGAAAGAATCAAGACTGACCACCACAACTTGGGTGGGTGGAAGAGGAATGCATCTTTACACATGTTAGTCCGTTATTAGTGGCTGCAGCCGATTGGGGAATGACACTAAATCAGTAAGTAGATGACACTGTCCACGAAATGAATTGGTCAGTCAAAAGCAAATGGGTGTGGGTCAGATTTTAAAGAAACTTGGAGAATATTGATTTCTTGGTAACAAATAAAGAAGTATTTACGAATATTGACATTCTTTCAATGCCATTTAAATTTATATAAAATAAATACAAGGAAACCCGTTATATTATTTATAGACAATCTCTATCTCTTTACACACACACACACACACACACACACACACACGTGTATATATATATATATATATATATATATATATATATATATATATATATATATATATATATATATATATATATAGAAGCGTCTGGTTAGAAAAGTTTGAAGTACTGTTTATAAATATACAACTTCGACGATTTGTCTCGAGCGATTATTTCTCACGAAACGCTTTTCTATGGCTGAATGCACGAGGCACCTGCTCGCCAATCCAAAAAAGCAATTCCAGCAACGCTCCCATCAATGGAAACGACACCGGCTAAATCGTCTGGCTCCAGAATGGGACACCTTCTAAGGTAATTAAATGCCGAATTGATTCATCTTTTAGGTTTCTTTTTATAACATCAGTGCCGATACCTTTTCGTCACACTTCATATTAAGAAAACATATTTGATTATGCCTTTGGAAAGCCGAAAATGTGATTAGTAGCTCGATTGGAACTGTTGTCGCTTGTCAGCTGAAGAATTAACACCTACCAGTATTCCCTCATTGGTCAGCTAGTAGTTCTAACTGGCCATGAGAATATTTTGGTGGGTGGAAGAGGTTAGATTGGAATGCATCTTTACACATGTTAGTCCGTTATTAGTGGCTGAAGCCGACTGAGAAAGAAACTACACCAGTAATGGACACTGTTCATGGTCAATTGGGAAGGCAAAAGATCTTTAATCTTTTCTTCACGCTCTTAATGAATCCTGGAAGAGCTTCTCATTCTCCCAGAATCGCCTCGCTGTGTAGGTTGAATAAGTCCGGTGAGAAGACACATCCTTGTCTTACACCTTTTTTTCATTTTGTATGAGCACATTTTTCTGTTCGTATGCAGTCGGTTTGTTGCCAGTATAGGTTCTACATTATTCAAATATCCTCCCCAAATATATCAAGGTTACTGACTTGTCCCAACAGATCTTTGTGGCGCACTTTATCGAACGCCTTTGCGAAGTCGATCTATTCCCTCGATTTTCACGCAATATTATCTGAATGTTGGTGACTGGTATTACCAGCCATGACAATCAAGTAAGGATCAACATGTTTTTATTTTTCTTATTCGTGCTAAAGATGATAATTCAAGCACGGAGTTTATTCCCTATCTTCGCATTTATATTAATTTAATTACTGTTGCTCCCAAATCCACCCAGACACAGGATTGTAGTAAACGTTGGGGTCCCAGCTATGGGTAAATAGTGAACCCCCTAAACAAAAATACACATTTATAGTAAATTGACCAACAATACATATTTATAGTGGGGTGACCAACAATACATTTTTAAAGTGGGGTGACCAGCAAAATATATTTATAGTCGGGTGACCAGCAGTATATATTTATAGTCGGGTGACCGGCAATATATATTTATAGTTGGGTGACCAGCAATATATATTTATAGTGGGGTGACCAGCAGTATATATTTATAGTCGGGTGACCAGCAGTATATATTTATAGTCGGGTGACCGGCAATATATATTTATAGTTGGGTGACCAGCAATATATATTTATAGTGGGGTGACCAGCAGTATATATTTATAGTCGGGTGACCAGCAGTATATATTTATAATCGGGTGACCAAAAATACATATTTATAGTTGGGTGACCAGCAATATATATTTATAGTGGGGTGACAAGCAAAATATATTTATCTGAGGAGATAATCCCTATTGTGTTGCAAAATTAGGAAGGGCCTGAAAACCATATTATAGGTTGATCCAAGTCTTGTAAAGGAAATTGGAGAGATGAAACATTTCCGACGTAAAAATTAAATAAAATTGGAAAGTAATGATGGGTGACAGTAAATACAAGACGGAGCATAGATAAAATTTAAGATTTGCTTTTTTGACCAAAGTACCTTTTTTTCTCACCTTCCTACACCTGCAAGTGTGGCAAAGGTATACTGTTGATAATCTTCTGTAATCTAGTCGGAACCATTGCTGATTGCGACTGAACGTGGCTAAATTTATTTTTTACGAAGCACAGCTAAATTTAGCAGAATGCCATTCCTGTAGCGTACTCATTCTCTCTCTCCCTCCATATATATATATATATATATATATATATATATATATATATATAAATATATAATTATTTATTAATAAAAATTATAACATAAATATGTTTAAAAATCACTACAAAAATAGTCATTTTGTTTCAACACCTTCGCTCTCTCATCAAGTGATGATGTTGAATGTAAAATATATATATATATATATATATATATATATATATAGGGCTATCTATATTTCTGCCCTGTTTCTTCAAGTCATTAGGTCCTGTTGGCTGGGGCTTTAGAATAAATTGACTGCACCTCTGCAAAGGGGTAAGAATACACGAAAGGGGGCGTCCTGGGTAAGATGATAAACTATATCCGCATCCTGGGGAAGACGAAAAACTACATCCGACAGCAAGGCCTTTGATCGAAAGGTTTTGAGGAGTGTAGAACCACCTCTTAATTGCTGATGTTACCAGGTCCACCTTGACACGAGCTTGTAGCACCTGTTAGGGTCCCAGCTATGGGCAAATAATTAATCACCAAACTGGGTTCAAAACGCTATTAAAGTGTAAACATAGGTTTTAATACCAGCAATAATTTTTTGTAAAATAAATATTACCAGCAATGAATTTTAAAAGAAAAAAATTACTAGCAGCAATAATTTATTACCAGCAATACAGTTTTGCATAAAAAAATTACCAGCAATAAAATCCTGTCGGCATTAAATAACCCATTGAGGTTGATATACCGTAAAACAAATCAAACCAAACCAAACAAAGCCAAAGATATCGGTGCTTATGTTTCTCTACTGCTTATTGTAATTTGTTGCTCCAACCAGTAATTTCATTTTTCTAACCTCTGCCTGATATTTGCACAACATTGCCATGTAGATTACATTCTATTTTCCTCTGCGTTTCCTGTGACTGCTAAATTCTTCAAGTTTTCTTTCCTTTTATGTGTTCCTAAAATCTCAACTGTTTCATTCTTGGTTGCTTATAGTACTTTTAGTTGCTCAATTTGTGACGAATTTGTCCAGCATTCCCTGACATTCATAAGGGCAGATATCTAGCACTCTTTTCTTCGTTACTCATGTTATTTCTCGCGAGTCCGATAGCTTTTTTTCGTTTCTGAGAAGAATCTTTCGCTAGATCTATGTACCTTGGGCGTTCTCTGTCTCGTTTTGCATCTTCTGTTACTTCACTATCCAGACACTTACATTTCTGCAGCATTCACTTAATCATTTCACCCCAGATAAGGCAATAAAGCCACTAAGACGTAAGAGAGTAACTGAATGTGAGAGGATATGAGGAAAAGAAAATCATTATTAAGGAGAGAGAACAGTAAAAGAACAAGAATTAAGAAGATAGAAGATAACGATTGATATTGCATTTAAATTTTTGAAGATCAAAGTTGACTGGCAAGCAAGAAGTTGGAAGAGACTTCCACAAAAGAGAAGCGTGAGAAAAGAAACTGTAAGCATAAAACTTACGGTTATCTCTCGCCATTTATTCTATAAAAGCAGAAATATTTTCAATTCTACAGACCTTTTCCGAGAGACAAAACGCCATAAGCTTATCACTATTCATCGCTATGTTCAAATGTTCAAACTACCTACATTCCTTAGTTTCACCAGTTCAGACCTTCACAGCTATGACACGCCGGGCGAGAAATTGTCTTCATACTCTTTGAATTGTATCGGTAAGAAGGAAGCTGGACGCAGAGAGCTTAATTTCTGTGAAACGCTATTTTCACTAAGAGACTCACGGCGCTCCCCTGATCCCTATAATATTATTGTCTTAATATTATTAAGTCTCGGATTAACCTTTATTTTTATCTTCATATCTTCATAATATGCATTTTCCCTCCTTTTACGTCCATGCAACAGCGTCAGTCAAACTTGGGCCCTTATTGGGTGAACATTTAATGAAAAAAAATGTCCCTTTAGAATCCTTTCTTTGCACATGTTAAGTAAACATTGAACGCGCTTTTTCCGGAGTAATCTGCGAGACGAGCTTGTTAGCTATTACAAGAAGATGGGGAGCAGATATAATGGCTAAAAAAATCTAATTCTGAATTCCAATTTTTGATGGGTTTTGTCTGTAGAAATCGGCTGCGCCATAATCGGTTTTAACGCTTTGCTTGCAACAAGCAGACGATCAGCGGGAGGCCTTGCTTTGCAGTAAAAACCAATTTTCCTTTGCTTTTGTCTGTTGCTGTGTTGTAAGAGATCTGCGATCGTTCTGGTTTTGTTTTTTTTATATTATATTAAAAGCCTTTTGCCTTTCATTTGATTTAAAGAAGCTTTAAAAGGAGCCAGTTTTAGTACTTAAATTGTCTTCAATGCGCGTTCATTGTTTAAATAACGTGTGTAAAAAAATAATTCTAAGATAATTTTAGGAAGACAAGAGAGAACATTACTGAATGAGATTGTAATATGGAGGTAAGAGACATATGGCACAGTGGAGAAAGACGTTGGTTAGATCCAGTGACAGAACCCAAAAAGTGTGAGTTCAATACCTGGTTAAGACAGTGGAGAACTTTCAGAGGGAAATTAACAGGAGATAACTGATAACTGACATCCATCAAACATGGCATGTGGAACTAGAACAGTCTACCCCAGTGAGCGAAATAAAGGGTTCAGTTCGACATTCCAACCACCTGAAGAAGGCCGGAGCGTACAACGGCCGAAACGTTGTGATCAATATGACGACAAAGATGAGGACAATAGTCCGAATAATGTAAATAGTGTACATAATACCTCATCTCAGGAATACAGACAGAAACAGAAACACTCACTAACGTAACACTCTACCTCGAGAGGCGCCGGGCCTCATACAGGGTGAACTTTACTGTCAAAAAAGAAAAAGTTCGAAATTCCCTGAAGTTTTCCCGGATCAGTAATATAATACCTCATCTCAGAAATATAGACGGACGTAAGAGAATTAGAAAACTAAAAATGACATTTGTATGGGTCGAAGTATATATTAAGTTGGTGCAAAAATAATGTCGTTTTCTTACATATGTTACTATGTGAGAAAACGACATTATTTTTGCACCAACCTAATATAAATATTTCTTCCTTTCCGTCTCGAGCAGTCGTTTTTTTTTTCCTTTTTTTCTTTCTTTTCTGTTTTCGCCTCCTTTCTCCCTTCTGTCTTTTTCACTCTTTTTCCCCTATTATCTTTCTTTTTTTTTTCTTTCTTTCTATCCTTCATTCTTTCTTTCCTGCTCTTTCTTTTATTATTTATTTGTTTTTCCTTAACACACTTTTCTTTCTTTTACAGTCATTTCTTCCTTTTTTCTTGCTTCCTTTCCTTTCTCACGCCTTTCTTTTTGATTTTTTCTATTATCGAAAATGCTCTCTTTATCTTTCTTTCTATCTTTCATTATTTCTTTTTTTCCTTCTTTATTAGCCGCTTACTTTATTTTTTCTTTATTTCTTTTTTCCTCATTAATTCTTTAATTATATCTCTTTGTTTTCTTTCTTTTTCTTTCGCCGTCTATCATTTCAAGAAGAAGGAGATTGACAATGGTGAAGCCATGGTGCAATTTTACTAACATGTTAGGGACACAGGATATTATTTTCTTTTTTCTTTTGCTTTCTCTCTTTCTTTCTTTCTAATCTTTCTTTCTTTTTTCACTTATTTTTCTTTCAACTTCTATATTTTCAGAAAGAAAGAGATTGTCAATGAGTATGCCATGATGCAATTTCATTAAAAGAATATGGCCACAGAATATTAGTGATAAAATTTGATTATCTTTACTTCTTTCCTTCTATTCAGGTTTTACACTTCACCTTCTTTTTCATTTTTTTATGTCATTATTTATTTCACTGTGACCGACATTTTCATTCTTTCTTTTTTTTTTCATTCTTTCTTTCTTTCACTATTTCTTTCTTTCTTCCGTTCTGTCTTTCATTCTTTTTCATTCTACCTTTCATTCATTCTTTCTTCCGTTCTCTCATTTTTTTCATTCTTTCTTTCTTTCTTTTTCATTCTTTCTTTCATTCTTACTTTCTTTTCTTCTTTCTTTCTTTTTCATTCTTCTTTCATTATTTCTTTCTTTGTTCCATTCTTTCTTTCATTCTCTTTCATTCTTTCTTTCATTCATTATTTCTTTCTTTCTTTCTTTCTTTCATTCTTCCTGTCTTTCATTCTTTCTTTCTTTCCTTCTTTCTTTCTTTATTTCTTTCTTTCGCATTCTTTATTTCCTTCCTTCTTTCTTTCTTCCATTCTTTCTTTCATTCTTTATTTCATTCATTCCTTATTTCTTTCATTCTTTTTTCGTTCCTTCATTCTCTCTTTTTTCGTTCTTTATTTCATTCTTTCTTTTGATTTCTTTATTAAGAATCTTTTTTTTCTTTGCTTATATTTCTTTCTTTTTTTCCTTTCTTTCGTTCTTTGTTTATATTTTTTTTCTTTTTTTTTGGCTTGTTTTCTTCGACCTTTTTTCTTTGCTTATACATCTTTCGATCTTTCTTCCTTTCTTTTTTGCTATTGTTTTCTTTCTTTGCTTACATTTTTTCTTTCTTTCTTACTTTTTTCTTTCTTTATATTTCTTTCGTTCTTTTTTTTCCTTTCTTGCTCGCTTGTTTGTGTTTTGTTTATTTCTATTATCCTAATCATTTCTCAGTTTTATCTTTTACTTTTTTTTTCATTCTCTTTTTGTCCGCCTTCCATTATTTCCCCACCTTTTTTTTTTTTATTCTTTCGTTCTTTATTTCCTTTTAATATTCTCTCCGGTCTTTATTCGAATTCAAATCCGAAATTCACGCGTCCATCTGTTTAATTCTTTACGCATCTTTCTGGATTTATGGCCGTCGCTCACGAAAACGTTTTATTGTCGCGATTTCTTTTGTTTCCTGACGCGCTGCCCCCACGAGCTTTGACAAAGACCTTCCTCGCCTCTCCTGTCAATATTCATCGTCTCGAACATTCGTGTCACAAAACTATTAGTAATAATGAGAAATAATATTTTTATAATCATTTTACTAGTTTTTTCCTTCTGTCGTTATATTTCTTCTTCTTCTTCTTCTTCTTCTTCTTCTTCTTCTTCTTCTTCTTCTTCTTCTTCTTTTTCTTTTTGTTTTGGCGTTTCCTTAGCAGGTACCTTACGTAAATAATAGGTTACAAGGTTTGTATCGCCAGAAAATACGGAATCACTGTTTGATTTCAGTGAAAAATTGAAAGAAAGAAAGAATGAAAGAAAGAAACAAACAAAGGATAACGGTGTTGATAATGCTGCCATGTGTTTCACGTCTGCTTCAGTGAAATAAAAAACGTTGTCAATTTAAATATTTTCATTTGTACCTCTTGCACAGATTCAAAATCTTCATTGTAATATTTCCTTAAAAATGAGTTTCTATGATGATGCAATAATCATAGAACTCGCCCTTGGAGTAATTTAAAAATTATGATTCATTAGAAATTTAAGATAGCGAAATCATGAAATTTTCATGTGTATTTCTAGTGATTATTGTTATTTCCTTTGATTACTGTTGTATACGCAATTGTTTCTGGGTTCCAACCAGAGACCTAAGGGCAAAATGGCATGCTAATATTTTCCAAGGGGCTTTTTTTGTATAAAAAATAAAAAAGACTGCCTATGACCACATACATTTTATATAGTTAAAGCTCTTCGTAAGGTGTGAGCTGTAGATTACAATTTTTTCATTACTTTAAGGCATGGGCTTCCAAGAATCCCTTGAAACCGAGGACTCCAACTATTAGGTTGGTGCAAAAATAATGACATAATAATGTCGTTTTTGACGTATTTTTAACGTCAAAAAACGACATTATTACATCATTATTTTTGCACCAACCTAATACAACAGGAATTACCGACGTCCTCATAGGCTACATTTTTAAAATTTCAACTCCAAGATTCTTGTATTTTGACAGTTTTCTTTATAGATCTCCAAAGCTACATTACTGTCTACAGGAACTGCTATGTCGATAAGAAAGCACATTCTGTTCTTGTGGTCTTTTGATCACTGTATCTGGGCAAATAGTTTTGATTTGTTCAGTCTATGTGTGTATTATAAAGTCCCATAAAATTGATACAGTTCCCGTCTTTCTAACCGAGACGTTAGGTGATGTTCATACAAGTTACTCGCAGTTTCCTCCCCGTAAAAACTGAAGAGTTTCCAGTATAGATATTGCCCCACTCTACCACGCCATGTTTTATATTCAGTAGATGATAATAATGTGTAACTTGATACAAGATGGTCAAATGTTTCTGGCTATATATCACAGAATCTGCATTTCGAGTGAATACAATTTTTCAGTATATGTTACTGGTAATTTCTCGTTAGCAGGTACTTAGCTAGAATAAAAACTTCAGTTATCATTATTTTTATTTCTTTTGATTTCTGGCGTTTACACATTTCTTTCCGGGTCCCGCCCAGGGACCTAAGGTTAGAAATGGCATCATGACATTTCCACTGACCTAAAAAAAAAAATAATAATTATATAGATAAAGCCCTTCGTAAAGTGTGGGCTGTACTTGTCAGAACAATTTTTTTGTATCTCTTTGAGGGATGGACTTCCAAGAATCCCTTCAGTCCTAGGGCTCCAACTACACCAGAGTTTGTTGATGTTCCCATGTGCCACATTTTTGAGATTTCGATTTCAAGGTCCTTGTATTTTGACAGCTTTTTTGAATATCTTCAAAGATACATTGCAGTCTGCAGGAATTGCCATATCAATAAGGAGGCACTTTTTGTTTGTTTGTGGTCTTTAATAACAATGTCTGACCGGTTGGCTTTGATTGTTCTGTCAGTGTGTATTGTGTAGTCCCATAGAATTGTAACAGGTCCTATCTCCGTAACCGGGTCTGGGTAGCGTTCATACCAGTTTCTTTCAGTTTCCTTCCCGTAGAAGTTGCATATTTTCCAGTGCAGATATTGGCTCACTCTCTCATGCCGGGTTTTATATTCAGTGGGTACCAATATCGTGCAACCTGATACAAGATGATCAATTGTTTCCGGATATTTATCAAATAAGCCGCATTTTGGCCTAACACAATATTTTAGTATGTGTACTTGTTATATGTGTCAGTTATTATTATTATTATTATTATTATTATTATTATTATTATTATTATTATTATTATTGTTGTTGTTGTTATTACGTTAGGTCAGAAAAATAATAAAGTGTGTTCTGGTAAATATACCGGTTGTAAGAGCAAAATTGTCTATCCCACAAAATGTGGAAAACTACTAAGCTAATTGAGTTTATCTTTTCCAGTTTTTCAGATTTAGCCACCGTGATACCATTTGTCGTATGAATCACTGAAAATCACTTTGAATTATTCAACTAGAAAGAGAACAGATTAAAATCGTTTTGTGTCAGCCCCACTATGTCTTCGCAACTGAGCAATGGTGAGAAGAAAAATATCATTCAGGACTTCAGTAATGGTAACAACATTCATACTCTGACTTCCATCTTCAAAATTCCATTCAAGAACCATCACGAAAACAACGAATAAGTTTAAATATGAGGGAACAGTAGGGAGAAAACCAGGATCAGGAGCTCATAACAAGAAAAGGGATCATCATTTCAACTTAGAGCGAAATGGATCAATTAGAAAAGATCCAACTCAATTTATATGACGTTTGACACATGAGAGAGGAGTTTCAGCTATGACAGTCTAAAGAACAGTGAAAAAAGACTTGAAAATGAAATCGTACGTGAAACCTGTGAAGCACCTTATTACCCCAGAACAGAAGGTTGGAAGGTTAGAGAGGGCAACGAATAAGTTGGAAAATGATCATAGAATAATATATATATATATATATATATATATATTTGAACGTTATATCAATCGCTCGTGAGCTTCCGATCCTTAGCTATGATTAATTAATAATGAACATGACATTTTCGTTTATGATCGATTTCATCACGATTCTTCTGTTAAACTTAGAGAGTAATTATACAGTCTTATTGCTCAAAGCAGAATCCAATAATGTTATAAAACCTCGAAGAATTCCTGTAACATATGTTTGAACAGTTCAAGTACTGAATTGGTGTGGTGAGTTCAATACCAGGCAACAGCAGGGGTGGACCCAAAAACTTGGAAAGTTGAGTCAAAAGAAAATAACTGAGATATCAAGAAGAGGCATGGAACGTGGAACTAGAACAATCTACTATTGTGGACGAGATAAAGGGTTCAGTTCGAAACTCCAATCACCTGAAGAATGACGGAGCGTACAACGGCCGAAAGGTTGTGAATATGGCAATGAAGATGAGGATAATAGTCCTAATAATGTAAATAATGCAGGTAATAAAATGTGTGTTAGTGAATGATATATTTAATGCAGCAAAATCAGAAATTCAAAATAGGAAGACGTTAAGGCCGCTAATCAATTAAGATCAGTAGCTATGGGAATTATGTTTTGGGTAACATCAGGACAGCTATTATTATTATTATTATTATTATTATTATTATTTAGAAGAACGCGATTTAAAAGCAGAAAAGGAAAAAAAGATATAGTGTTAAACAATGTTTAACAATGTTTCGACACTATATCTGTGTTCATCAAGTTATGTTCAAAAATTGTATAAAAGTGCAAAAATATTTTTCAAAAATACAAACGTTTGTACAAACGTTTGTCTTGAAAAGAAAAAACGGTCGTACTGGTAATCAACGCGTCAAAACGAATGAAACGCAGCCAGTTTAAATGGAATGCAACTGAAACGTGAATGACATGTATTTTTTGAAATTTTTTTTTTTACCCTTGTTTTATAATTACATACCGGGGTATAATCCATGAGTTAAGGCAAAGCTGTCCTGGGTATGATGCTTCCCTACATCCGAGAGTAAGACCTCTGATGGGAAGTTTTGAGGAACCTGGAAAAAGTTCTTAATTGCTGTTGTTCCCAGGTCCACCCTGGCCCCTGTTAGTAGCACCTGTTAGGTTTTCAACTATAGGCAAATAGTTAACCCCCAAACTGGACTGAAAACACTATAAAATTATAGCAAAACATTTTCATATTAAGTAAAAATTACAGCAATACATTTTTGAAAAAAAAAGAATTATTAGCAGCAATATATTTCTGGAAAAAATATTATCAGCAATACATTAAAAAAATTACCACCAATGAATAATTGTAAAAGAAATTAATAATACTCCCAAGAAAATTAAATTTCGGCATTAAATGACCCCCTAAGGTGTTGATATGCAGATACACAAAGAAATAAACAAATAAACTTAGGGCAAGTGAATGATATTTTCCTTTTTCTGTTTTCAATTAATTAACAAAGGACAGCTATTAAGAAAGAAAAAACTTAAATGGACAAAGATTTTTGCAGGAGAAGGTTCGTGTATCTTGTAACTTTTTTTTGTGGGGGGTGGGGATTTCCCGGTGAGCTGGTGCATCGGGGATTTTGTTGATTTGTTCTTGAGTTCATTTCTTTATCAATCACAGAGCTCCAACCACAACAGAAACAATTTTAGTTTTTAAGTGTGGCGTTTATCCTATTTCCACCTTCAGGTTTTTGTATTTGCATAGCTCGTTTTCTTCTTCTTCTTCTTCTTTTTCTTCTTCTTCTTCTTCTTCTTCTTCTTCTTCTTCTTCTTATTATTATTATTATTATTATTATTGTTGTTGTTGTTGTTGTTGTTATATGCTCATTTTTTCACGCATGGAAACCAGAGACCTGTCATCAGAAATACCTCGACATTTCCGACTGCACATTTTCGTAAAAAGAAGAAAAACTGCAAACTCATACAAGTTTTACATCGATAACGACGTTCGTAGGGTGTGAAATGTGCTCATAAGTACTGCTTTTTGTATTTCTCTCAGACATAGGCTGCCAGAAATCTCTTCAAGGAGTCTTTTAGAACCTTTTCTAATCAAACAGTCTCCTAAACAGAGCAAGAATTATTAATGTTTTCATGTGCCATATTTTTAAGATTTCCATTTCAAGTAACTTGTATTTTGATATATTTTTTTAAGATATTATTATTATTCTTTTATTTCATTTGATTTCTGGTGTATAATCATTTCTTTCCGGGTCCCGCCAAAAGCCCTAAGGTCTAATTTTCCACTCAACAAAAAAAAAAAAAAAAAAAAACAAAAAAAAAAAAAAAACAAAAAAAAAAACATACACACATATTTTACATAGATAAAACCCTTCGTAAGGTGTGGGCTGTATTCGTGAGAATAATTTTTTGTATTTTTTTAAGTCTTTGGCTACAGGAACCCCTGAAATTAATCAATCGGATGTGGGTTTTTTTTACTATAACAGCACTTATTGATGTCCACATGTACCACATTTTTTTAATTTCCATATGAAGATCCTTGTATTTTGATAGTTTTTTTGAAGATCTTCACTGATACACGCGAATAAGAAAGCATATTCTGTTCTTGTGGTCTTTGATCACGATGTCTGGGCGATTAGCTTTGATTGTACTGACTGTATGTGTTGTACCGTAAAACTTTTCTATCACTCTAACTGGGTCTTGATAATGTTCATAAAGGTTTCTTGCAGTTTTCCTTCCCGTAAAAGTTACATATTTTACATGCAGATATTGGCCCACTCTATCATGCCGAGTTTATATTCAGTGGGTGCTAACACTGTGAAACCTGATATTATTATTATTATTATTATTATTATTATTATTATTATTATTTTATTTCCTTTGATTTTTGGTATGTACTCATTTCTTTCCGGGTCCCGCGCAGAGACCTAAGGTCAGAAATGGCATCATAACACTTTCCACTAACAAAAAATAAAAAAATAAAAAATGACATAAATAAAGCCCTTCGTAAAGTGTGGGCTGTACTTGTCAGAACAATTTTTTGTATCTCTTTGAGGTATGGACTTCCAGGAATCCCTTCAATTACTCTACTGGAATCTTTTCCAATCAATCCTTGGGCTCCAACTACATCAGGGATTGTTGATGTTCCCATGTGCCACATTTTTGAGATTTCTATTTCAAGATCCTTGTATTTTGACAGCTTTTTGAATATCTTCAATGGTACTTATTATTATTATTATTATTATTATTATTATTATTATTATTATTATTATTATTTCTGGTGTTGTTGATTTTTGTTATTCGTATCACCATTTCTAATTAGTAATTATCATCATATTTTCCAAACCCAACAATATATATTTATCCTAAAAAAATGATTTCATTTGTCAGTTGCCATCTCTTTTTATTTACCTGTGTTTCCTATGCTGACGACGTAACAAAATCAAACTCTAGCCACCTGGAGATTTGCTTGTCTTTCCCCTCGCCGTGACACATTTATTTTTTAGTTGTTTGCTCTTTAAACCCAACTTTCCTGTCTTTATTTCTTTTCTTTATTCGCCTTCTCGAATAAAAATTAACTTCAAAATATATAATAGTCAACATCAATGTCAAAATAACCGTTTGAGAATCCTATAGTAGAACCAAATAAATTCATTCGGCAATTTGAATTCAGTATCAATCGGTATCCATTGTCTTGATTACTCTTCTTTTGTTCTCTCTCCTTAATAAGGTCTCACATCCAGTAAACTCTTATGTCTTAGTGGCGCCACTACCTTACATGGGGTGATATGATTAAAACAAAAACTGATTATTATTCCACACGCACACACGCAAACACACGCAAACACACGCAAACACACGCACGCAAACACAAACTATCTCGGTCTGATCATATCCATCTTTCTGTTTTTCCGAGTGGCCGAGTGGTTAGAACTTTCGCTTTCTGGCCATAAGACTCGGGTTCGAATCTCGAATTGTCGATTTATCAGGAAAGAGACTTCCTGATGTTATCGGTCTGGAAGGGCCGGTCTCAGTGTGCAGTAACTTTGTGCCTGAAAAAACCCTATCACGGGTTGACCCAAGACTAGTGATTGAAATCGGGTAGACGGAACACTTAAAGACTCTCGACAGCTCGCACGAAGTCATCGTGATCGAAGGTTTGAGTGTGCTGGCCTTGTTGATCGCGCTAGATAACACTCTCTCGCTCCCTAAAGTTTGCTCAGCATAGCTGCAGTATAAACCAGAAGTGGGCCTTGTGGGTGTTGAACAAATACAATTACGCCTGAGCGGGCGTCTGCAATAGGGAATGCCTAGTCGCCCTAGGAGACGGATATCCTCGAATGTGAGTGGGCTAGCTATTATCAGTTTATGTCTGTTCATATCTGTCTGTTCATATCTCTCTCTCTCTCTCTATATATATATATATATATATATTATATATATATATATATATATAGAGAGAGAGAGAGAGATAGCTATATATATATATATATAGCTGTTTCTTTCTGTCAATATCTATTTCAGCATGTTGCTATCTAGCTAGCTAGGTAGCTAAGTCTGTTCATATGTATCTATCTATCTTTGTTAATATCTATCTATCTATATGTTCATACCTATCTATTTATCTCTCTCTTTTTATATATATTGCTATCTCTGTGCATCAATATCTATCTATCTTTCTTTCTATTTATCAATCTAGCTAGCTAAGTCTGTTCATATCTATCTATCTATCTATCTATATATATATATATATATATATATAGAGCTGTCTCTGTCCATTAATATCTATCTATCTATTATATACGGTAGTTCGTTCAGATCTTACTCTCTCCATATCTATCTATCTATCTATCTATCTATCTATCTATCTATCTATCTATCTCTGTTAATATCTATCTATCTATCTATCTATCTATCTCTGTTAATATCTATCTATCTATCTATCTATCTATCTATCCGACTGAAAGTACCTATTGACATTTTTGTGTGTGTGGATGGTGTTGTGTTTTTTGCTGATTTCTCTTCGCCTTACTTCAGTTGTTATGAAATAATTCCCTTGTAATTGTCCTTTGCTTGATTTGTTTTCATTTGCGTAAGGACGCCAACTCATTCGGGCCTTGTTACCTTTTGTCTGCCATTAATCTAACAGCGTCCAATCAGTTTCTACTCTCTCTTCTTATCGTACCATTTTCTCTTTTTATTTTCATTTTTCATTTATATTTTTTCCTTACGCGCTATAATGTATTTTCTTCTTCTTTTTCTTTTTCTTCTTTTTTTCTTCTTTTCCCCATTGTTATTATTATTGTTATGCGTATTCTGCATTTTACAGAATTTTTTTTTTATCCGAGTTCGTGGGTAGAGTCAGTGTTAAGGGTCTGGGGCTTTAACTTGAGTAGAGGCTCAAAATTTAGCAGTGGGAGTGGTGAAAAGACGATGGGTGGGTAGGTGAGTGGACAAGTGCGACCGTCGGAAAAGTTGACAAACAAGGGAAACCGAACGAGACTTTGCATCTGGCACATTAGCGACAACGGTTCCATATTCAAAACTAGTGACCACTTCCAATTAAGATGGACCAAGAGTTGGGCACCCCACATGAAGTAAACAAGCTCTCGCCTTGGAGACTTATTCGCTAGTGGAGTGAGAATTCCGTATTTAGTGTGTCTCCCAAAATGGTTTTCCCATACATCTTGGGTACATAAGTTTTTTTTTTCTTTAGGGGATACCGAACATGACTACCACTGTATCTGTCTATATTTCTGAGATGAGGTTTTATGTACATTATTTAAATTATTCGGACTATTGTCCTCATCTTTGTCGCCATATTTATTACAACGTTTCGGTCGTTGTACGCTCCGGCCTCCTTCAGGTGGTTGGAATGTCGAACTGGACTCTTTATTTCGTCTACCGGAGTATATTGTTCTAGATCCACGCGCCATGTTTAATGGATATCAGTTATCTCTTGTTAATTTCCCTCTGAGGCAGTGGAGAACTTTCAGAGGGGAATTAACAGGAGATAATTGATAACTGACATCCATTAGACATGGCACGTGGAACTAGAACAGTCTACCCCAGTGAGCGAAATAAAGAGTTCAGTTTGACATTCTAACCACTTGAATGGCCGGAGCGTACAACGACCGAAACGTTGTAATAAATATGGCGACAAAGATGAGGACAATAGTCCGAATAATGTAAATAGTGTACATAATACCTCATCTCAGAACTATAGACAGATACTGAAAGGCCGAAACGTTGTAATAAATATGGCGACAAAGATGAGGACAATAGCCCGAATAATGTAAATAGTGTACATAATACATTATCTCAGAAATTTAGACAAATACTGAAAGGCCGAAACATTGTAATAAATATGGCGACAAAGATGAGGACAATAGTCCGAATAATCTAAATAATGTACATAATACCTCATCTCAGAAATATAGACAGATACTGAAAGGCCGAAACGTTGTAATAAATATGGCGACAAAGATGAGGACAATAGTCCAAATAATGTAAATAATGTACATAATACCTCATCTCAGAAATATAGACAGATACTGAAAGGCCGAAACGTTGTAATAAATATGGCGGCATACATGAGGACAATAGGCCGAATAATGTAAATAGTGTACATAATACCTCATTTCGGGAATATAGACAGATACTGAAAGGCCAAAACGTTGTAATAAATATGGCGGCATACATGAGGACAATAGTCCGAATAATGTAAATAATGGCTACCACTGTTTTTTCGTTGAGCCAATAACCGTCATGTAACGCGACTCATTCCCAGGTAAGTAAGATTTAATTCAGAATAAGTATCGATTGTGGTGATAACCTTGAGAAATAACTAAAACGCACGAAAAGAATTCTCTTTTTATTATCGTTCTTTCTCCTGTCATTTAATCGTTATTCTAAATTAGTTAGGTTATGTCATAAGTAATTAAAATTTTAGGGGAACCAATTGTAATAACGAAGATATCATCTTATCTAATCTTTCTTTAAATATATTATAACAATCCAGAGACGAATATGTGTTGTGGAGTGGTTTCACAGTGGAGGCTTGTATTTGTACTACGTCGGTCCTAAAATAGGTTCGACGTACAAAACGTTAGGAACTTGATATAATAGGTAATGATGCAGAGAAATCTAGTTGCGGTCGCTGATACTTTAGTATCCGACTAACGGTCGTCCAGCATCGACTGACTGACCGACCCACTGAGCCGACCCCTCGTTACTCTTACTACTCCTACTTATGATAGGTGGGAGAGTCTATTAACTATAGAATAGGTGTGTTCCACTATAACAATATGCAATGTGATAGGTTCAGATCTGGCATCTCGGCTATAATCACTTTATCACAAACGTGATGTGGCTTCACTCTGTCTTTTCTTCAGATATTTTCATGGCAACTGCTCTCACGATCTATTTTCACTGGTACCCCAACTGCATAAATTTAAGCGTGCTACTAGGTTGGCAATTCGCTCCCACCCTTTACAGTTAAATGTAGCCGCTTCTTCTACTCCAACAGTTTCTTCTCTCGAACTTCCGTACAGTGGAACTCCTTCCCTCCTACTTGCTTTGCTGATGTTTAGACCAAGATTGTATTTCTCAAGAGGCATCATTCCAGGTGGGGGTTCCATAGATTAGCAATTCTTCCTGATTGGAACTTATTTCTTATCAAAGGAAAAAACAAAAAGGGAATAGCGATGATTTGCCCCTGTGATCATTGGATGGCACGGTCGGTTCTTGCTGTGAATACACGAACTAATGGAAAATAACCAGCAATACATTTTCATACTAAAAAGAAATGTTAAAAAATTACCAATTATTGGAAGAAAAATTACAAGGAATATATTTTGGAGACAAAAAATACCAAATCTCATAAGAAAATAAAATTTCGGCATTAAATGACCCATAAGGAATCGATATGCCGTTAAACAAACAAACCAAACAAAACCAATGTCAAATTGCTTACAAGCATATCCTGCTAAACCACTGGTTCTCGTCCCTTTAACGAAGTTAAGTAACGTCGAACCTGGTCAATACCTAGATGGTGACCGCTTGAGAATAGCAGGTGCTATATATATAGAGAGAGAGAGTTAGGTAAATGAGATAACTTGATATTAGCAACTGTATACGCGCGTACTGGCGCAAATAAATATTTACCAAATTTGGCGAAGAGGTGTAGACATAATAGTGCTCAATGTGGTTAGACAGAGCTAAGAAATATGTAGGTAGATATATACCTATTTATTAATATATATATATTTATATATCTGTTCATTATCTATCTATCTATCTATCTATATCTATCTATCTATCTATCTATCTATATATATATATATATATATATATATATATATTCAGTTCCAAGAGTAACGTCTATCGCAGACAATGGCCGTAGGACAACTGATCGATAGTCGAGACAATAGAGTCTGGGCGCGATAAAAATCTGATGCAATCACGGATGACGCAATATTTTTCAAGGCAAAACAAATTTCATCGTACACCCCGAAAATAGATTCATATAACTGCAGACCACTAAGAATGGCCTAATCTGAGGAAAAATATTAGGTTGGTGCAAAAATAATGACGTAATAATGTCATTTATTGACGTATTTTTTAACGTCAAAAAACGACATTATTACGTCATTATTTTTGCACGAACCTAATAGATTTAAAAAAAAAGATAGTATCCAAGATACTTTTACAAACATTGGGGGCGGATTTCTCACACCAAAAAAAAGGTAAAGTGTCCATATAAACGCATCTTTATTCTGTTTACGGAACAGAAGCACGAGAGTGCGCTTCCTCGATAACTACGATATAGCCATCTTCAATGTCAACCGTTATCTACACCCTTGTTCAAATTAATTGAAACAACGGCTTTAGTTTCCTTTCTTTCACCGTACGGTCAGTTTTAGACCCTCTGGAGTGACAGGCTGTAATCGATTTCTATTTTTTCTTCAGTTAGCAAAACCTGTTAGCTACTCTAATTGCAATTACTAACGATAGGTAAACCAGTTTCCAATGATTTTATATAGCAATATCAATTCCAATGCATTTCGATCTAAAAACATAATACTCCACGGTGAGTGTCCCTGTATACTTTACTTTAATATAAGTCATGTTACTGGAGTGTGACAGTTGGTGGTGTGTAAATTATACTCGGAGAGGAGAGTTTAAATTAAGGCCTTCTCATTTGCATTCACATTTGCATCAGTACCGTTCGGAAAGGCGTTCAACTCGTCACTTTTCCCCTCCTACTTATGGATTAAACAACAAGGTAGAGTGACCTCTCTAGCTTTGGATGGTAGTCGGTTTAGTAGAAGGACAACTGTTTTAATTTAAAGAAAGTATCGAGAAAATCATTCCACTATCTTTCCTAAGATGTCATGGCAATTCACAGATAATAAAGAAGAGGAATCTCTTGAAAGCCATGATTGCCTACATACTGAAGGTAGAAAGACACCTGCGAATTCAAAGGCGTCGAGAAGGCAAAGGAAAACTGCTCCACTATCTTTCCTCAAGAAGTCATGTAGTTGTAAGGAAAAGAAAAAGAAGAAAAGAAAAAGAAGAAAGAAAAATGTCAACTGATAGTAGCAATAAACATCTGCAATAGATTTCTTCTCTCTCTCAACCGCAACACTTGTAGCCAAATCACAGTTCAAACGATAGTCCGTCGCAACAGTCCAACAGGCAGCGTAGAAATGACAAAATGGAGTCACACATCCAACCTTCACTTCTCACCAGCAGAAACGCGTGTTCGTCCATCAAGTTCAGAAATTCTAATCCTCACATAAGCGAAAAACAACGGCTTTTGTTCACCAAGAGATCTTTCTGATTGGTCACACCATTCAAGTGTGTGTGTGGCGGGGGGAAGAACATTAGCATAGATTCTGTTCCTTAAAGTAGATTTTTGCTAACTACTTTTTGGTAATTTTTTCTTCGGCATATCGCACACAAAACACGAACTCTTTTTCGAGGTTGTTGATTATCTCTTTCACTACTAGTCAATTCAGCGATAATAAAGGAACAGTATATTTGGAAAGCAATGGTCACCTAAGTCCTGACGAGTCATGACATTAGTATTTTAAGAAATGAGAAAATAATCTTCATATTATAAATCAAAATGCAATAGTGTAGATGACTGTAGTTTAAATATTTGTTTCATAAATGCTTATTGATATAATGACTCACATTAATAACTTATTGTTGTAACCTATGGAAGGTTCCTGAATAGAATAATCACACGAAGGTTGGTAATGAACGATAATACTTAGAACAAGAACAACACATACAAGTTTCGCCAGCGGAGCGTAGAAGGAGTCAACTGCTAGCAGTGAGTTAAGTGAATTCCGCAATGAAACTCCAACTGTTCTATAGTTCTATAACTGTTGTAACCTATGGAATGTTACTGAATATATTGATCACACGAAGGTTGGTAATGAAGGATAATACTTAGGACACAAACAACACATATAAGATTCGCTAGCAACGTGTAGAAGTAGACACCTGCTAGAATTGAGTCAAGTGAATTCCACAATGAGTCTCCAACTGCAGAATAACTACCAACCGCCCTAAGATTATCCGATCCCTTAGGCTCAGCCAAAAATTCCCCGTAGACTCCATATAAAACGGGACTGGGTAGCTATTTCCCGAGACGGGACTTTGCGCTTCGACATCGTCGGGGGATCCTCTCTGCCCGGAGGCAGAGTTTGACCAGCACAGCTGGAGACGAATCGCCGACCGCAGAATATCTACTAAACGCCCGACGTGGTCAGATGTAGCACAAGGCGGAATTTAATGTTGGATATCCGAACCCGTAAACTCGGCTAGAAATTCCCCGTAGAACCTGTATAAAACGGAGTCGGGTAGCTGTTTCCCGAGACGAGACTCAGTCCTTCGACATAGCCTCGTCTGGGAATCCTCTCTGCCTGGAAGCAGAGAGTTTAGCCAGTACAGCTGGAGACGAATCTCTAACTGCAGACCAACATACAGTACTTACTACTATTTATGTGAATAGGGACATAACTATTATCGTCCTTAGGTATGCTACAACACTTATACAAAGCAATAAAACCAAGTATTTTTTAAAAAAATCATTTCACCCTAAGTAAGGACATAAAGCCAATAAAACGCAGGGATTACAGGGGGTGAAAATGAAAGAGAATAAGAAGAATAGGGAGGTTTGAGGAAAGGACAAAAAAAAGAAACAAGGTTCAAGAAGACAAATAATGGCGATTGACGTTGCATTCAAATTTTTGAAGCTTGTAGTTATCAGGGAAGCAAGAAATCAGAAGGGATTTGCACAAGTGCAAAGTGCTAGAAAAGATGCTATAGTAGAAGTGGCAGTTGCATTTAGATATTTCAACAGTAAAATGGTAGGGGCTTGTTGTCAATCTAGTAGAACACTTAAATTTATGTAATCGTAGAACCAGAGAAAAAAGATCATATATACATCGTTTTCATCATATATGTCTTCCTCAGTTTATATATTTTTTATCATTATTGCTTATATAATCCCACTAGAACGCGGGGGGATGCTGGGTGTGAAAGAGAATGGGAAGCCTGAAAATCGGCAGGATTGAGAAAAAGACAAAAAAAAAAGAAATAGTTTCAAGTAGACAGAATATGGTGATTGACGTTGCATTTAAATTTTTGAAGCTTGTAGTTATCAGGGAAGCAAGAAATCAGAAGGGAGTTGCACAAGTGAGAAGTGCGAAAAAAGAAACAGAGAGATAAGAGTTGCATCTATTTAGTTCAACAGTAAAATGGTAAGACGTAGTTGTCAATCAATTAGCACGCTTAAATTCATATAGTCAAGGCAGTCGGAAAAAAACTCATCAGAACAATTGTCATAAAAATATTTGTAGAAAAGGCAGAGGGAAGCCACGTCACGTCGGCGAGAAAGTGACTGAAGTCGAGATGCTAAGACAGGGTCGTTTATCTTGCAGCCCCTTTTTTTTATTTTTTCAATAATCTCAAAATATACAGAGGAGCACCAGACCAGATATGGCAACAGAATTCCCTACATGAGAGAATGGTAGAGTTATAAGTGAAAGATGGATTCTGACGAGAAAGATTTTTTGGCACTACACTGTGAACCAAAAACAATAAACGGTATCAAGAAAAATTCTGTGTTCACAAACCTGAAGATTTCTGGGAGGATGCGGTTGTGAAATTGTCTGAAAAAAGAGGGCTGATATTACATAACAATTCAACACACTTTTTTTGTTGTTGTGGACTGTTTAGTGACCAGAAAGAAAGACACGGAAGACGAAGGTAGGTTGAAAAAGTGTATTGAAGTAGATTAGCACTGCGTCTACTACTCCACTCCACTTCACACTCTGCGTTCCCGTCCGACTCTCGCAGTTTGTATTTATGAGAGAAGGAAGAGTCCATTATACTGTAAGAGGGTTTACTACAACAGTTTTTTAACTAAATGTTCCTGTTTCTTAATATTTAATACGCACTTGACGAATCTTCCAAGGAAAATGCACTATAACTAAATGTTTATAAATCACAAGAATTCAGGGGAAATATTGAAAGATTTAATAAGGATTGTGTCGATTTTTTAATTTGATTTCATGATTTGGTATGTACTGCGAATGATTGCTGGACTTTGATTAAAAATGACTCTCCTTAGAACTCCACTATTTATCTTAATTCTTATTTAATTGACAAGTCAATTCAGGACGTTGGCGATCATAGCTCTCCACAATTTCCTGTCTTGGGAGAAATTTCCTCTCATCAGAACAAGAAAATATTTCTAGAAAAGACAGACGGAAGCCACGTCATGTCGGTGTGAAAGTGACTGAAGTTAAGATATCAAGCCAGGATCGATTACATTATAAACCATTCTTTGGATTTTGTCGAAAATCTCGAGATGTACAGCATGTGCCCCAGATCAGATATGGCAGCAGAATTCAATGCGTGGAAGAATGGTAGAGTTATAAGTCTGCAAGATGGATTCTGATGAGAAAGATCTTTTGGCACGGCACAGTAAACCAACTTTAATATTTCTGTTTACTGGCTTGTAAATTAAATGACTCTAGGTCGGTTCATCCTCGGGGAAAGTAATGCACAATATCACAAGGCCCATTTCTGCCTTCTATCATCATGGCTGATGCTAACCTCCAGGAGAGTGACACTTTGCGCCTACTGGGCCTAATATTCTCGGCTTACACGAGGTTGAAAGTCTATATCGAATCCATTGTTAGGTTTGCTTCTAAGAAAGTTGGTTTACTGTGTCGCGCTGACCAATTTTACTCTCCTAATTCTAACATATCTATAATCCCTGCATCGAATATTGCTGTCACATATGGCCCAGTATTCCTGCTATATATTTAGAGATTCTTCATAAAATCCAAAGAGAATAACCTGATCTGGCGTCTGGCCTTCAGTCACATTCACACCACCGTAAATTTGTTTCCCTGTGCCTTTTACATACATACTTTCATGGTAATTGTTCGGATGAGCTCTTCGAGTACCTAGAATTTATGAATTTAAGCGCGGTACTAGAGTGGAAATAAGGTCCCATCAATTTACTGTTGAATTAGCTAGATATAACCGTAAGTTCTATGCTAACAGTTTCATTTCTTGCACTTTTCGCTTGTGGAACTTTCTTCCAGCTTCTTGCTTTCCAGACAAGTTTGATCTTCAAAAATGTCAATGCAATGTCAATCGTTATTTACTGTCTTCTTGATTACTCTCCTCGATCCTTAATAATATTTCTCTTTTCTACTTCTCTCGCACCCAGTAACCCTTTGTGTCGTGGTGGCATTACTGCCTTGCATGGTGTGAATTCGATTAAAATAAAATTAAAAAAATTAAAGATAACTATTTGCGCTATTTACATGCGGACTATCTTCATTTTTGTTGTTGGTATCCCAACCTTTCGACTAAGCACCAGTGATTATCATCAGATTCCCATCGATTGATTGATATGGGATATCCGTTGATTATTGTAATATCTTGTCATTGTAATATCAGTTATTGATCCGTCCTGCTGAATCAGTATTTCATTGCTTATCCAAGGATTGAACTCACAACCACTAGATGACGGTAACACATGTATAATCATGCTCGGGACGGTGACGTAGCGAGTATAGGAGTTGCCGTTAAATTTTCCGTAACGTGTCACATTTGTCTAAGTAGAAGAATCCTAAACAATCATCAAATTCAGGGAGACGTAATTCATTACATGTTATGTGGCATTTATGTTACAACTACTGCAAATGACGCCCAACGTTGCCACATCAGAGCAAGTGAGTGTAACACCCTAGCAGGAATAAAAAGCCACGTCCGAGTTATGTATATTTGAGGATGGATCGAGCGATGGCGTTACTCAAAATCGAGTCGCAACAATCAATACTCCGTCTTAATCGCTATATTTCCTTGACGAATATTCTTTTCAAACGAGATCTGTTTGTCGTCAGAGGGATATTCACGCCTATAATAATCGACATTACTATTGTCATTTTCCACGAAAATAGGGTGTTTTTGAATACAGAGAGAATAATGAAAGGCAAACAATTATTCCAAAAGCAAAGCAAGAAAGGGCTGAATCATCGGGGGAATAAAATTAAGGTCGTCTCCAAAATAAATAAAAATGCTCCGTAAAAATTGGAGCAAGTTGCAATTACATGGTAAAAAGCTGAAGGTGACAAAAAAAAAAAAAGTGATGCTGAAATTAAATTGGAGGAAACAAGCCCAACACTCATCTTTAATTATGTTTGTGGGCGGCTGGATAAGTCCTCCCTCAACAATAATGGTTGTTCAAGTGGACGTCAGCTGAACTGTTTGGCGTGGATTGACGCTTTGAATCTCAAGTAGGACAAGGAATTGAACGAGGAAGAAGTGATTTGCTTTAGTGAAATAATGAACGCATTATCAGCGATGAGAGACTCTTAATTCTGATGGCCGTGGAGTTGTTGATGGTGATCCCGATGCCAAACTTGATGGCTGTTACGGTAGACGCAGCAGGAGTGTCACTCGTCAAGTGGGTGGAATTCAGATGTGGTCATTAGTGATTATATACGGGACACGGAAATGTAATGAACGACCATATTGGCTGGCATTAGATGACGATGGGATGAAATTTTAGTAGCGATGAGAATAGTCATTTCAAGAAGTGTGAAAGAAGGACGAAATGGGCAAGATATGCAGGACTTGAGATGGACAAGGGGAGTAATCTAATTTAAAGAAACGTTCTTTTCAACTTTTCCAAGATTCATTTCTGGGAGAAGGAGTTAAAATTACTGCTCTCTCCTCGTCTTTTTTGTTATTACTGATCCGGGAAAACTTCAGGGAATTTCGAACTTTTTCTTTTTTGACAGTAAAGTTCATCCTGTATGAGGCACGGCGCCTCTCGAGGTAGAGTGTTACGTTAGTGAGTGTTTTTGTTTCTGTCTGTATTCCTGAGATGAGGTATTATGTACACTATTTACATCTTTGTTGCCGTATTTATCACAACATTTCGGCCGTTGTGTGCTCCGGCTTTCTTCAAATGTTTCGAATGTCAAACTGTAACCTTTATTTCGCTCTAGTTTCATGTGCAATGTCTAATGGATGTCAGTTATCTGTTGTTAATTCACCTCTCAAAGTTCTCCAATGCCATAACCAGGTATTGAACACTTTGGGTTCTGTCACTTGATCTAACCAACGCCTTTATCCACTGCGCCATGTGCCCTTAAGGACTGTGTATGAATTTCTGGGTCTTATAAACTTTATGTTTTCAGTAATCATTTTTTTACCGGTGCTCATATTGCAATTTTTGCTGTTATCATTATGTTTTTACCAGAGCTCATATTGTAATTTTCGTTGTTATTATTGCTTTTCTCTTATTACTGATGCCCATACTGTATTCATTTCTATGCTTGGTCAGCTCAGGAGATTTTTGTGGCCTAGCATAATGTAAATAGCGGGTTGAAGGGGAAGATAACGGTTGACACTAGACTTGAACTGGTTAAGATTGTAGTGCTCGGAGAAGCATTCTCTTGGGGGTTTGTTCCAGAAGGCAGTGGTTCGCGGTAAGAAGCTGTTCGAGTGGAACTTCTCGCTGCTGAAATACAGAACGAATGAGAGTGGTCTGTTACTATGTAAGTGGCATGGCGGGTCTTAGATGTGAAGGTCAGACATGGTGGAAGCAGGACATACAGTTCGTCTGAGCACTTTCCATAGTAGTAACGATAGAGCAGTAAAAGATCTCAGCCATTTATTTAAAAAATGGGTGCAGATTATTTTTCCTGCTGACCCGCTCTCCATATCCAGGGATAATCCACTCGTTTACTTATTTAGTATTACGCAATTATTACTCGACCTGATTCTATATTACTACCCGGTAGTATAAAACAGAGAATTTGTATTTCATCCACTTAATCAACTAATAGATTGTTGCATCAAACAATCCTTAACCTGCGTTTTGACTTCTTGAATCTAATCTGCCTGCTACTGGTACTGCTGCTGCTACACGTGCCTGCATTCCACGTAGCTTCTCTTATCTCGCTCCAAGAAAATCTGTACCTGTGAAATTGGTAATTAATCGATATGCATTATTATAATACATGGATACATAAAAAAGTAATTGGCAGAACAGAAGACATTGAGGAAAGCAATAAATCAGAAAAATATTTCCATTTTCCAAGATCTGAAGGAATAACCAAATGTCAGAAAGCTTTTTAAAAGCATCCATCGCTTCTTTTTTGGGCCGAAATATTTTCGTCCCCATCACACACACGCACACGCGCACACACACACACACACACACACACACACACACACACACACACACACACACACACACACACATATATATATATATATATATATATATATAAGGCTCAAACACTAATATTCCATGGTTATAATTTATTGCATTGGAATCGTAATAACGATCCAATTCATCAGACCTACTATTATATTCTTACTCTGTCTTGGACATTGAGTTCTACCTGGATTCTATCCTCTTGGGAATATATATATATATATATATATATATATATATATATATTGACAAATAATATATATATATATATATATATATATATATATATATAGAGAGAGAGAGATATATATATATACATACATACATATATATATATATATATATATATATATATATATATATATATATATGTATGTATTTCTCGTGTGAATCCATCCTTCAAATCTATAAATCAACCATCCGTCCTTGCATGGAATATTGGTGACATCTATGGTCCGGTGCGCCCGCTATATCTCCTGAGGTCCTAGACAAAATCCGGAGAAGAATACGCAAGATGATAGATCCTGATCTGGCATCTAGTCTACAATCATTATCCCTGCTCTCTCTTCTACAAGTGCTTTTAAGGCAACTGTTTCGACGAGCTAATTTCGCTGGTTCCCGGACTAAATGAATTGGTATCTCGGTCCCACCCTTTCACTGTCGAAACAATTAAATGTAACCGTCTCTCCTACTCAAACAGTTTCTTCTCTCACCCTTCCCGTCTGTAAAACCACCTTCCCCTTACTTGCTTCCCTGATAATTATAATCTTCAAATATTCAAGTGTAATGTCGATCGACATCTGACACCCTGAGCTTATTCCTCGTCCGTCTCTGTGTCCTTTCCTCAAACACACCTCTTTACTCTTGTTCTCAATACTCTGTAACCACTTGCGTGCTAGTGGCACACCCGCCTTGCTTGGGGTGAATTGCCTTAATATATATATATATATATATATATATATATATATATATATATGTGTGTGTGTGTGTGTGTGTGCGCATAAGTTAATAATGTGTATTTTTATATATGAAGAACAGTATTGAGGAAATTGTATGACAAAGTGGAAAATGTTTATTTGTTACGCGTTTCCTTTTCAGGGCATCATTACGATTATGTGTCGTCTCCCTTCAGGTTGCTGACAGTCATGACTCTCCACATTTTCCTGTCCTTTGTAGCTCTTCATAAATTTTGTCTTTTTGTTTTCTCTCCTACACCTTGTTCTGCCATCCATTTATTCAAGGTCGCTAGGTAGATTATGAGTTGTTTTCATTTGTTCCTTTTGCCATCCTCCGATGAAATCCTGAAGGACAAAACGCTCCACAAATAAACTGTTTCCAGTAAATTTCTTTCCCTGAAAGAAATCTAGTCCGCCTCCTGAATTTAGGCCCTGAAAAAAATCGTCTAGGTCGGGTCCTGAAAAAATCGTCGACGTCGGATCCTGAAGTTAAACCCTTAGAAAAATCGTCTAGATTGGATCATAGAGTTAAAACATGAGAGAAACTATCGAAGTCGACCCGTGAGATATCATCTAGGACGGACTAGACGATTATACGCTATCTCTCAAAGCTTAACTTCAGGACTCGGCCTAGACAATATATATATATATATATATATATATATATATATATATATATATATATATATATATATATATATATAATGAAAATCTTGATAATCTGTATGGATAATCCCAAAGAGGATGAAATCCGGAGAGCTCAATGTTTAGTCAGAGCGAATAATTTAATTTAAAGAAAAAACAAACCACATTAAGATACCTTTGTGATAATTTATTTCACCACAGAATTTATTATTCTCTGGATCTTCAGACTTCACTTTCAAATTTGAAAAAATGAAATTAAAATTTACACTTTTGAAGGGCAGTATTAATCTTATATAAGGTGACATAGAGGGTGATGAGGGATAGTGTGAGAGACATGGTCGAAATTAAGGAGGGTAGAGTGAGTTTTAGAACTTATTTTTATTTTTACTACAATACTTAATATTGAGGAGGTGGAGGAGGAGGATGGCAAGGACCAGACCTATTTTATCGGTCAACTCACCGGAAATGATATGGGAAAAAGTAAAAAAGGAAAAGAGAAAAAGAAAAAAAAGTGGGGAAGTAGAAATATAAGAAATAAGAGATGGACGTAGGGTTTTGAAGGAGGGGAAGGTGTGGTATATCTTGATACTTGGGCAAATTAGAAAAAGACACTGATTTTAACGCTTGATAGTAATTTAAATGTTTAAATACTCCACAAATAAACAAGATTTAATGCTTGATAATAACGTAAATATTTAACTTCTACATAAATAAATTAGGGATTCAATATAAGTTGAAAATTATTTTAATAAATAATATAAAAATAAAAATAAAAAATTACTAAAAGTAATACATTAATAGTGTATATGACGGTTAAGGTAAAATCTATTTTAGTTAGAGTCTAATTTATCAATTTAATCTGAAGCTATTTTTAGATGAATAATATTTCTTAATTAAAGTTTAAGTTTTCTTTAAATTATATATATATATATATATATATATATATATATATATATATATATATATATATATATATATATATACGTACGAGTGTGTATGTGTGTGTGCGCACGCGCGTTCATCGAGTAAGTTAGTCTATGGCAGAATTTAAAGGTCAATCCTGCTCTCTTGCCCGACAGTGAGAGATTAGGTTAAAAAGTCAGCTATGGTTATATTTTTTGTTTTAGAATAATGTTTACTCTGTACAAGTGCCAAGAACCACTCGGGGTAGAGTGTGGCAAAGTAAGAGGCACAGTTTATGGGGATATGTGAAGAAGTTCACTGTTAACCTTAGACTTGAAGAGGTTAAGATTGTAGTAATCTTGGAAGCATCCTTTTAGGGGTCGTTTGCAGAAAAGCAATGGTTCCTGGGAAGAAGCTACTCGAGTGGAACTTACATCTCCCTAAATAGTATACAAAGGGAATGAAGGTGGTTCGCTGAAATGTGTGTAGCATGGTGAGTCTTAACCGTGAAGATTAGAACTGGTGGAACTACGCAATATAGACGATGGTAGGAGTCAGGTTCTTACTGAATGTATATATTGTAAAGGATACTTGTTCCTTAAGAGTAAGTGATTTAGAATTTGTCAAACAGGTTTCAAAAATTCTAAAAATGCCGTCCTGTCTGTTACGTTCTACCTTAATTTTAACCAACGCCCATTGTATCTTTCTACCACCTAATTTATCTAAAAATGTTTTAGCTAAAAGGTGGTGTGACATAAAACCAGATAATCATTATCAATGATGTCCATCCTATACAAGGCCCAAGAGACACTCGGGGAATAGTCTGACAGAGTAAGAGGCACAGATTATGGGGTTATGTGGGGAAGTTAACTGTTAACCTTAGACTTGAAGAGATTAAGATAGTAGTAATCTGGGTAGCATCCTTTTAGGAGTCGGTTGCAGAAAAGCAGTGGTTCCTGGAAAGAAGCCGCTCGAGTGGAACTTACATCTCACCAAATGGAATACAAAGGCAATGAGGCTGGTTCGCTGGAATGTATGTAGCATGGTGAGTCTTAACTGTGAAGGTTAGACCTGGTGAAACTAAGGAATATGCTTCAATCTCTCCCGTGAGTATCAAATTTTCCGGAGAAAAAGGGCCATGGAAAATCTTATACACACAAGACAGATTGAAAGCAAGAGGAACAAAGAAAAACAAAGCATAACCTACCTAGAGGCCTTGTATAAACAGATGGCGGAACAAGGTTTAAAAGAGATAACAAAAACAGAAAATTTATTCAGAGTTACAAAGCACAGGAAATTCTGGAGAACAATGACCGCTTGCGCCCTGTATGGAGGGGGCAGATAGAAATAATTCGTCTCAAAACTCTTCATGGGAGTAGCGATAGGACAGCGAAAGGATTGAAATGTTTCGTCTGTGGGAAATCACCCACAAGGACGCGAAGACGCTTTTGAACTCTATCAAGACTGGAGAGTGAAGGATGGGAAGCTCCTGTCCATATATAACAACAGTACTCCGATTTCGACATGATCTGGCTCTTGTAAAGGTAAAGATGGTCGTTTATATACATACATATACATACGCGCACATACACACACACACACACACACACACACACACACACACACACACACACACACACACATATATATATATATATATATAATAGAGAGAGAGAGAGAGAGATTGGTATATGACGCTTTTGGCGGAGGAGGAGCGTATTCAGTGAAAAATCGAAGATATTTTCTTCACTGCAAATTATTCATTATATCATATCCAAGTATTTTACAAAGAAAAATAGAGTCGATTAGACAATATTTCAAGCTCAATTTAGGTTTATAGATGATAACCATGCAATGAGATGAGGTAATATAAACGAGATTTATCTGTGGAATATCATTACATTATTGTTACATAATTATAGTGAAATCATTAAGGTTTTTTGTCAGAAGAATTTTATTTTTGTTCGTATATTAATTTTAAATATTCCTTTTTTACAGGTTTTATTTTTGAAATGGAATGAGATCATTCTAAATTTCAGAATTTCGCTATTGCCCATCAAAATGATTGGAAGAAAGCGATCTAAAAACAACAATGGAATAGAGAGGTAACAAAGCGTAAACGAAATAGCAACAGTTTGTTCAACTTTGGAAACTTAGCATTGCAAACAAAGTATTCTAAAATGCTGCCAATAATAAAGGAGAAAATGAAAAATACCTAACAACAAATTGAATATAGCATCAAAGTTTATATTATTTTTTATTTATTTGTTATGCAACTAAATATATAATTGTCAACGTTTTCGTAAAACTTGATATTTCTAGCAACAAATTTTTAATTATTATTATTATTATTATTATTATTATTATTATTATTATTATTATTTACTTGAATGTAAGGTAGTCCTACATTTACAATTCCTTACGGCTGACCATGAAAAGAAATGTTGATAAAAAACTGTCTAAAACCTTTAAGCGCGTATTGCAGCAAAATTATCAAATGTTGAATACACCAAATATCCGCGTCATATATCGAAAGACATTTCGAACAAAATATTCTCTGATTAATTTTATGAACAAACTGCAGAAAAAAAAAAGGTTGGCACGAAAGGGAAAAACTTTTTTTTGTAAATGAAAAACGTCAGACAAAATGGAAACAAAGATGAAGGCAAAATTCAACAAATCCTCAACAAGGAACGACAATCGTCTAGTATACAAATAAAGCAAGGAGACACCGGCAAATTGCAAACAATGACAGTAAACGGAAGGTAAAGGAAAACGGTAAAAAAAAAAGGAAAACACTGAAGAGTTCCGCAAAAAAAGGTAAAAAAATAAAATAGTTGTGAAAATGGCACATACAATGAAAGCTCGACACAAATAACAAACCGAGGTAGTCGTTCCTCCATTAAAAGCAAAAGAAAATAGGGTCAAAGAAAGGAAGATGTTAAACGGAAGAATAAAGAAAAAAGAGCACGTATTTTAAAATGATTCTGACTTGAGGTGACATTTTTTTTCAAATTTTATTTCTACATTTTTGTCAATGTTGTAAGTTGTTTTACTACTTTAACAAAGTCACAAGCTTCCATGGTGGAAAATGTTTGTTTTTACTGACAAAGGTTTCATTTTTTTTTCTTTCTTACACTTGACTCGTGTTGTTGTATTAACAGAATATTTTTGCTTGAGAATTTTAGAAAACGAAAAACTTTTTAAAATCTTCTTATTCGTATTCAATTTTAAGCATCTTCACTCGAAATGATTTCTGTCTGAATTCCTGGGATGAGAAATTATTGATATTTGCATTATTTACCGCTGAACTAATATCCTCATCAGTGTTGTTATTATCACAATCATAATACTAGTCTATATATAAATAAAAAAAAATTCTCAACAGAATCCATCTAGCTCATTTATAAATCCTAGCATTGAAATAAATATATATAAGATCTATTAAAATCAAAGAAAGAATGGCGGCAAAGAGAGCTATGTTTTACAGCAAGGCTGCAGCAGTAACAGCCTCGGCAAAGGAAATAACAATGTTATGCGGTATTTATATCAAATACGTACTGAGGAGGTCGTCATAGTCAAGCTTATGCATTTCTTTTTAACCATTTCGCCCCAGGCAAGGCGATAATTGCACTAAGACACAAGGGGGGGTTACTGGGAGTGAAAGCGAGTAAGACGACTTTAGTGAGGAGAGAAGACAATAGAAGAACAAGATTCAGGAAAACATGACTATTGGCGTTGTATTTCAATTTTTTTAGATTTCATGTGTCACGGAAGCGAAAAATCGGAAGAGTATTCCACAGGCGAGAAGTGCGAGAAAAGAAACTGTTAACATACACTTACATCTAGCTAGTTCGACAGATGAGACCTAATTGCCAATCTAGTAGTACGTTTAAGTGAATGCAGTCGAGTCACCAAAGAGGAAAGGTCAACAGAAGAATTGCCATGAAAATATTTGTAGAAAAGAGAAAGGAAAGCCATGACATGTCGGTGAGAATGTGACTAAAGTCAAGACGCCAAGTTAGGGCCGCATACATTACATACACTCTCGTAACTCTAGTTTGCATTTATCAGTAAAAATGACTTTTTACCACTTTTCAGCGTCCCAGGTTCGATGTTTTTTGATTACTTCAATATTCTATTCCAAAGTTTGTTTGTTTTTTGTTTTTAGTTAATGATGTTTGTCCTCGGCTATACTTCCATACAGGTTTTTCTTTATATTTGAGGTTTCTAGGACGAATAATGAGAAAAAAGGGCTTGGAAAATTTGATACTAACAAAACAGCTTGAAGGCAAGTGAGGCAAATGAAAACAACGCATAACCTACTTAGTGAGCTTGAGTAAATGGATGGCGGAACAGGGTTTAGGAGAAAAAAATCATCAAGAACTACAAGAGACAGGAAGTTGCGGAGAGCCATGATCGCCAACGTCTTGAGGGGACACACCACGTAAAGAAGAATACCCTGCGTACTGTATATCAACTGAAATATCACTTTTTAGACTGCATCCATTATTTACTTGTCTGGCTGTTAATTTTGAATTGACTAACAAGTTTCTCCTGGTCATTCTTTCATCTCTCTTGTTTAACTTTTGAGGTCTTCCGGTATTATTTACACTGAGAACACTCCCAGTAGCTGCAAACCTTTTACGGATTGACAGAACATTCTCTCTGGAAATTCAGATCCGCCTGTCTATCTCTCGTTCCCCTTAAAAGTCAAACCTTCATCTTTGCTTCAGCAGAAACTTTAGGCATAATTTTAAAAGTTAAATAAAAAGAAAAAGAAAAAAGGCTTACGGCAACATCACATTGAAACACCGGTTTCTGTACGATCACGGAAGTTAAGCAACGTCGATCCTTTTCAGTATCTAGATCGGTGACCGCGTGAAATATCAAGGTGACGTAAGCTCGGATGTACGGGTGGTGCAATGGATAATGGCTCCAAATTTTTAATCGGAGAACCGAGTTCCAGATCCAGTATTCACTTACGCGCAAATACCCTTGGGAAAAGCATAAATCTACTTCTCCCTCAGCTATGGGCTAATTAGCAAGACTTTTATAGCAAAATCATTGTTGTCTCTCAAAAATTCAAACAATCTAAAAACATATTTTATGACTTTAAATAAGCTGTAAAGGGTTGATATACCGTAAGAAACGTATCAAATAAACAAAAAGCTGATCTTAAACTACAATGACTTGCCAGTAAAACTTACACTCACGTTACTAAAACAGAACAATGCCTACTTAGAAATTTGCATCTTAATATAACTTTATCACATCAGCTATTTCATTGGCCCAATAGTTTTGCATGGACATTTTTCAATTTAGAGATGCTGAAAGTAGTTTACCTTTTACACGCAATAACTTATTTTCCAATCCTCAAGGTCCACAAGAATTACGGAAAAAGGCACACTGCTAAACATTCTTAACTTCTATATTCTTCTATATGAATAAATGCGAAATTGGAGTAAAATTTCCCACGGGTTCTGGGGTTAAAAAGCCGCAACTCTACTTTATAGTATGTATTTACTTGACAGTGCAGTGAGAGAGTGTAGCCTCAAGCATCTGCTGCCCAGGGCTGGGCTCCTCACATTGTGATTTTCCTCAGTTGCGTCTCTGTCCCCTGACGGAGTCACAACTGTTTGATATTTGCATTTTACTTGGCCTACAACAAGTTGGCATCTATTTGTAAAACTTTCCTTAACTATAACATGCCAATTTATGAATGAAATGTTCATTTAGGATATTTGTTTCAAATATTTCAAGTAGTGAATATATCGTACTTTGCGAAGCCATTGCGAGTTACCGAAGCCTGCTAGTAATAAAATAAAGCTTCATGATTATTTCATGGAGTTTATACAAAACTTTTGCACGCCAGTGTATTTTCAATTTCCAAATATTTAAAAAATTTTGTCTAGAAAGGAATTTTTAAAACATTCTCTCAAAGCAGCGATAGACAATTATTTCAATGACGAATATTAACTTTTGTTTTAAGAGTTCAAAAGAAAAAAAATTGAGACAGAATGACCAAGTATGTTGGACTGCGAGGTAATTGTGTGGAATTTCGTTTCATGATTCTGCTTGGTCGGGCTGAGAACTATTCAGTACTTCCTCGGAGAAAGTATTTTCTATCTCATATTCTCTTTCCCCCTCTCTCTCTCCACACACACACACACACACACACACACACACACACACACACACACATATATATATATATATATATATATATATATATATATATATTCAGAGTTGTCATTCTCCTAGACCAGTTGCCATCCAAGGCTATAGAACCCAGTCTGTCCTGCTATTTGCCCAAAGCTGGAGGGAGAAGAGGATTCACAAGGTTATTAGCACGGAAGTGAAAGTAATGGATTCGACTGGAATTTGAAGTCGGCTCTCCGATTCTTCAATCCAAGCCGCAATCCATTACCCCACCGCGCCTCTGTATTCGGCCCTTCAAAAAGTGTGGATGGCCCTGCACGAAACCTTCCCCACCATAATCAAAGCTCATGTGCTATTGTCGGGCTGTCGGTTTCCTAGGAACTGATCTGCTTGACCCTCATACGTCGAATTCGACGGGACAGTCGAGAGTGTATATATATATATATATATATATATATCAGCTGATGCATTCAAACACAAAAAGAAATAATTCAGTAATGGATAGCTACACATAGTTGTTGCCTTACCGGTTGCACCCCTGATGACCTCAGAAAGAGCGGGAACGTACTTGGGAAATGAAAGTGATTTTCACTGTTACGGTGCATTTCTTGTGTCATTTGATTGTAACACACGGAAAAATATCCGTGAATATGAATGGATTATGCTAAAACTAAGCAGACAATAGCAATTTATTTAATCAGATATGCCAAAAGAGAATTTTCTGCCTAGATACACACACACACAAACACACACACACACACACACACACACATATATATATATATATATATATATATATATATATATATATATATATATATATAGAGAGAGAGAGAGGGTGAGAGAGGGAGAGAGTGGGAGTGAGAAAGAGTGAAGAGATTTATCTAATACTAAATGTCTGATTGCTTGCGTACTTGTGTGGTGCGTCCCGTCAGCACGTAATGATTTACGCGTTGTTTGCACACTAAATATTTTTATTTTAATTTTCGTCAAACGTACTTTTGTTTTAATTAAAACATTTTTAAGTTAACGACAGACACAAAGAAATGCCGCTTTGCTGTTTCATTCAGTTGTTCGTAGAGTAATTATTTATATTTCAGATTTCTTTAAACAAACGATATTTTAAATATTCAAAAATATTTTTTTAAGTTAATCCGATTTTAAATTATTTTAAATTAATATGATTTAAAAATACGAGTTGTTTATAGAGTAAGTATTTTTATTTTAACTTTCTGACAAAAGTCAATTTTTTTTAATTGTAATATTTTAAAGTTTAAAACTTAAAGACAGACACAAAGAGATCCCGCTTTGCTGTTTCCCCCATTTGCTTATATTTCAACTTTCTTTAAACAAGCAATATTCTAAATATTTAAAAAATATTTTTTGCCATATTTAAAAAAAAATATCTCAAGTGAATATGTTTTTACAATATTTTTTGGCATATTAAAAATATTTTGAAGTTAATCTGATTTAAAGTTCAAGTTTAGCCTGGAAGTTCTATTCTTATTAAATTCTGTAAAGAATCAGTAAAACGTTAAACATGAACTAGTAGACCAGAACAATGATGAAGACGAACGAATTGAAATATTTAACTGAATCATAACAAAATAAACATTCATTTCAGTGGAATGTTGAAATCATCTTCAATGTTTTATAATCTTGACCGTCAGTGACCCGACGGGTTACGAGTAGTCTAATATATACTAAAAAGCGCAATATTTTTTTTACATTTATGATGTAAAAGGGTTACGGGAGGTAAAGTTTTACAGACTAAAAGCAGAGCGTATGCTGATATATGTGTAAGATAACGGATAAATCTAGACTTGAACAGGTTAAGATTGTACTGAGCTCCTTTTTGGAGTTGGTTCCACAAGAAAATGAAATCGTCTTGGCCGAATTCTGAAAGTAGGTTATGAAAAAAATCGTCTATGCCGAGTATTGAAGTTAGGCTATGAAAAAAAATCATATAATCCACCTCCTAAATTTAGTCCTGAAATAAATCGTGTAGGTCGCGTTCTGAATTTAGATCCTGAAAAAGTCGTTGACGTCAGAAACCTGAAGTTAGACTCTTAGAGAAATCGTCCAGGTTGGATCATAAAGTTAGACCACGAGAGAAACTTTACAAGTAGGGTCCTTAATTTAGGCTTTGAGAGATATCCTCTAGACCAGTGCTGAAGTTAGGTCCCGAAAGAAAACGTATAAGCTGAAGTTACGCTTTGAGAGTTATCGTCTAAGTCCAGTCCTGAAGTTAGGTCCTGAAAGAAAATTTCTGCGCCGTATCCTGAAGTTAGGCTTTGAGAAATAATGCCCTGGAATAAATCATCTAGGTTGGGTCCTGAATTTAGGCTCTAAGAGAAGTAGACTAAGTTGAGTTCTGAAGTTAGGCACCGAAAGTAATCGACTAGGCCGAATACTGAAATTAGGCCCTGAAAGAAAACGTCTACGCTGTGTTCGACAGTTAGGCTCTGAGAGACATCCAGGTCGAGTCCTAAAGTTAGGCTCTGAAAGAAATCGTCTAGGCCGGGCCCTGTAGTTAGACCCTGAAGGAAATCATCTAGGCTATGTTCTGAAGTTAGGCCCTGAAAGAAATCGTCTAGGCCGGGCCCTGTAGTTAGAGCCTGAAGGAAATCATCTAGGCTATGTTCTGAAGTTAGGCCCTGAAAGAAATCGTTTAGGCCGGGCTCTGTAGTTAAACCCTGAAGGAAATCATCTAGGCTGTGTTCTGAAGTTAGGCTCTGTGAGATATCTTCCAGGTCGAGTCCTGAAGTTAGACCCTGAAAGAAACCCTCTAGTACGCATCCTGAATTTAGGTCCTGAAAAAAGTCGTCGACATCGAATGAAGTTAGACTCATAGAGACATCGCCTAGATTGGATCATGTATTTAGATCATGAGACAAGCACTAAGTCGGCTTCTTAAGTAAGGCTAACAGGGATATCGTCTAGGTTGAAGTTAAGCCCTGAAAAAATCCTCTAGGCTGTGTTCTGAAGTATGTCTTTGAGAAATATGGTTTAGGTCGAGTCCTGAAGTTAGGCCCTGAAACAAATCGTCTAGGCTGGACCCTGAAGTTAAACCCTGAAGGAAATCATCTAGGCTTTGTCCTGATGTTAGGCCCTGAAAGAAAACGTCTAGGCCGGGCCCTGGAGTTACGCCTTGAAGGAAAATTAATGGGTATTTAATTTTTTTCTTAAAAGGCTTTCACATATATGTACCCTTGATTCAAAAACATCAAATGTTAAGCTATCGATAACAACAAGTAATAAAAAAAAACTCACCCACATGTTAAAAAAAGATTTTCTGCGATATTTTTTAACTAAAAGTAATATTTTTCTTAATTCAGATTAAATTTTAGATCTGTTAACCTTCCTCAAAGTTTCAGAAAAGTATATTTTATTTTTGAAATATTTTTTTAATAAAGAGAATGATGCAAGTTTGGCAGATTAGTTAATAAGGTCGATGTTAGAGATTCTAGTGATTTGAATTAGAAAATTCTAAGCAATTCAAATTCAGTTTGAAATACAGTGAAGTATTTTGGTTACATTTGTTTATATATTTAGATATTACACTACAGCGTCTGGATGCACTGAGATAGATAGATAGATAGATAGATAGATAGATAGATAGATAGATAGATAGATAGATAGATCATGAAAGAATGTGATAGATATATAGAAAGATCGATAGATCATGAAAGAATGTGATAGATAGGTCAAGAAAGAATGTGATAGATTATGAAAGAATGTGATATATATATATATATATATATATATATATATACATATAGATAGATAGATAAATAGATCATGAAAGAATGTGATAGATCATGAAAGAATGTGATAGATAGATAGATAGATAGATAGATAGATAGATCATGAAAGAATGTGATAGATATATAGAAAGATAGATCATGAAAGAATGTGATAGATAGGTCAAGAAAGAATGTGATAGATTATGAAAGAATGTGATATATATATATAGATAGATAGATGAAAGAATGTGATAGATAAATAGATAGATCATGAAAGAATGTGATAGATAGATAGATAGATAGATAGATAGATAGATAGATAGATAGATAGATAGATAGGGAGAGAGCGAGAAAGAGAGATATTACATTTTTGGATTAAGAGTTAAACGTTATATATATCTGTCCGGGGGTCACTAGTTTAGAGGGTTCCGTTAGGATCACACTAAGTCATAGTACTCAGAAAGGCGAGCATGCTGACCATCGTTGTACAATGTCTCTAGCGCCTTCAGTTAAATATCGCCGACAGAAGTTTAATGACAAGCACTTCAAAGAAACTTAAACTTGTGTCTTACGTTCCTCGTTAGTTCATTTCCTCTTTACTCTCCCAATTTTTGGTTCAACCTTCTGTCTATTATCAACTTATCAGTAGGTCAGCGCGTCTGTTCTTTGGCGGTCATCATAAGAGTGTCTGTTTCTTTTCTTTAAAAAATCGGCTTAGTCTCTGTGAGTGCACTTAGTAGCAGACTTGTTAAGTATTCAAAGTCCAGTCGAAATAGGAGAGGCAAAGGCCAGTGATCGAATGCTGTGGGCATCGCGTTACGGGGAAGACAGTTGAAGCGGCTATTTGTGGAGAAAACAAGAAGGTTTGGAAAGACAACGAACAAGCGTAGTTTTTGTGGGTACAGAACCAACATGGGACGGCCTATAGGGTAGGGGGCGATGTGTTTATACGTGTCTCGGGAAAGAGAAAAGACCATTTCATGAGTTTTTGGTGTAGGGTGTCGGTCGGATAAAACGTGGAAAGCAGTAAGAATAAAAATAGTGGGTAGAGGGGAATGGATAATGGAAGGAGAGAAAAAAAAAAGAAAGGCTAGGAGGAGGCGATAAAAGAACAAGGATGGTAAAAAAAAAATGAGAGGGAGCATATGTTAAAGAAAGAGGTAAAAAGAGTCGAGGACTAGAAACAAAAATAGTAGTAAAATGGAGGGTAGAAAATAAAAAACAAGAAAAATAGACGAAATCCGATATAAAATGAATATATATATATATATATATATATATATATATATATATATATATATATATATATAAAATAAAAAGGCTTAAACACTAATATTAATATTAATAGTCCATGGTTTTAAGCCTTTTTATTATATCCTTACTCTGTCCCGGACATTGAGCTCTATCTGGATTCTATCCTCTTGGATTTATTTTTTATACAAATATGTATGTATGTGTATGTATGTATGTATGTATGTATACATAGATATATGAGTGCATATGTATGTGTATATTTACCACTAATATTATCTATCTATCTATCTATCTATATATATATATATATATATATATATATATATATATATATATATATATGTATATATATATATATATATATATATATATATATATATATATATATATATATATGTATATATATATATATATATATATGTATATATATATATATATATGTATATATATATATATATATATATATATATATATATATATATATATATATATATATATATATATATGCAAATATGTAGAAAAATAGGAAAGAACATGTTACGTAAATAATCCGGGGTCCTTTAGTATTTTTGTTTTTATTTAAAAAAAAAAACCGTGCTTCATACATATGTAGATCTTAAATTATAATTATTTAAAAAAAAAATATGATTCCTTTGCCACATAAGAGTATTCCTAAATTTTCACTTGAGGATGAAACACGACTTGATACTTTAATTCGATTTAATTTCAATAATTATATTGAGGTTCTTGGCTCTTGTTTTTGAAACATGAGAACTCTTATGCAGCGAAGGAATCATATTTTTAAAAATAATTATAATTTAAAAAAATAATATATATATATATATATATATATATATAGTGTAACCCGGATATAAGAGAGTTGCCGGGACCGGAGATGAAGTCTCTTATACCCGGGTTTATCTTATATCCGGGTTTGGTCTATTTTGTTTACATTAACACAGGCTCTAATTTGGGACCAGATAAAATATCTCTTATATCCGGGTTTCACTTATATCCGGGTCTCTTATATCCGGGTTACACTGTATTTGTGTCTGTAACAACTGAGGGGCACTGTGAAATTTTTTTTCTTTGTGTGTAACAACTGAGGAGTTGGGGTTACAAAATAAGGATGATCCACCAGCTAAATTTCAAGTTACATCAGTTTTGGAAAAGAAAAAAAAAGAAATAAAACTTAAATAAAACCGATGAGAGACAGACACTACTTACGTTCAACATTACTAGTGCTGAATATTTGTTTTATGAATTTAACAATATTTTATTTAAATGAAATAATTTATTTAAATTTCGAAAGAATATGGCCCGCTATAGTTTTTCTTTAATAAAACTAAATGTAAAATTATTTACTTTTTTCATACGTCAAAAAACGACATTAATACGTCATTATTTTTGCACCAACCTAATAGCAGCAAACCAAAAAAAACAAAAAACAAAAAAAAAAAAAAAAAGAACAATGAAGTTTATTTTTTAAAGATTGAGTAAAAAATTATTTTCCATAACATAAATAAATTACCTTTCCGTTTAGGGTTGCGGTGGAAACCGATGCGTCGACATGGTCTGGCTGGACTAATTCAAGATATTTTGTTTGAAATTTGTTTTTGTAAAGTAAAGTAAAAAAAAAAAAAAAATTAGATTTTAAGTTTCATTTTTAAAATCTGCAATAATGAATGAATGAATGAAGTTAAACACATAAAAATAAAATACAAACATAAATTTGAGAATATAGATTATTTAAAAATACATATGTTTCTAAATTATCAGAAGAATTAAAAAGTAAAAACGAACATGATTAATAATTGACTGTGAAGGATTACGCAGACCTTCCAAAAGTTACACAAAAATGTTTGTGCTTTGGGAACTTTTATAATAAACAAAATTTTGGTTGTAAATATGTAATATTTCTGAGGATAATATACGTATTTTTTTCCTTAGGTGTTTATAAATTGTACTCTGTTCAATTATTAACGTTAACAACGAACTGCTTTAAATTACAAAATTATACTTGGATTAAACGAAAATTAATTATAATATAATGCTTATAACTTATGATAGATTCCTTCTTGTCGTCATTTTTGACGGAACAGGTAAACTAGTCATGATTAATATAAACAACTTGGAAGATATTTTTAATCATTCACACCAAGAAGGAAATAAAGGGACTAAGATGCAAGCAGTTACTGTGTGTGAGAGAATATAAAAAAAATAAAACATTATTAAGGAGAGAGGACAATAATGGAACAAGAATTAAGAAGACAGATAATAACAATTGACATTGCACTTAAATTTTTGCAAATCAAAGTTGACTGGAAAGCAAGAAGCTGAAAGAGAGTTCCACAAGTGAGAAGTGCAAGAGAAGAAACTGTTAGCATAGAACTTAGTTACATCGAACCATTCCAAATGTAAAATGATGAGACCATGCCACCAATCTAGTATTAATTCTAAAAATAAAAATCTGTTTAGAAAATTATAGGTTTCTAAAAATATCTGGTATTATAGTTTTTTTTGGGACCCAGTATTAATTATAGGTTTATAAAAATCCTATATTAATCATAAGTTTCTACTATTGTTTTATTTTAGGGGCAGTATGTATTAATGGGTTAATTATGAGCCATTACTTATGTGTTAAGGTGTAGGAATATAATGATTTTTATTCATATTTGTTGCCTGTGGCTATAGAAAATGCCAGCCTGGTTTCTATGATGATCTTGTTTCTGTTCATATCTAAGCATGAAAAATATATTGCATAATTATGGACAATGAACCACATCATTACACTGTGTTCTTTATCACAATTAATGGATAACTAAATTGAGTGTTTCAGGCCATTTAAAAATAGAAGAAATTATTTTATTTTTCTGTTTAAATAATATCTTGATAGAAAAAAATAGAATCTTTTATTTATTAACTTATGAATGTCCAGTGTAAAATCTGGTATTTCATCTCAAGCAAGGCAATAAAGCCACGAGGATGCAAGGGATGGCCGAGTGTTAGAGAATATAAGAAAAAAATTTTTAAGGAGAGAGGACAATAAAAGAACAAAAATTAGGAAGACAGACGATAACGATTGAGATTGCATTGAAATTTTTGAAGATTAAAGGCAATAAAGCCACTTAGACGTAAGAGGTTACTGAGTGTTAGAGAATATGAGAAAAACTACTATTAAGGAGAGAGGACAATAAAAGAATAAGAATTAAGAAGACAGAAGATAACGATTGAGATTGCATTTAAATTTTTGAAGATCAAAGGCAATAAAGCCACTAGGATGCAAGAGGTTACTGAGTGTCAGAGGATATGAGAAAAACTACTATTAAGGAGAGAGGACAATAAAAGAACAAGAATTAAGAAGACAGAAGATAACGATTGAGATTGCATTTAAATTTTTGAAGATCAAAGGCAATAAAGCCACTAGGATGCAAGAGGTTACTGAGTGTCAGAGAATATGAGAAAAAACTACTATTAAGGAGAGAGGACAATAAAAGAACAAGAATTAAGAAGACAGAAGATAACGATTGAGATTGCATTTAAATTTTTGAAGATCAAAGGCAATAAAGCCACTAGGATGCAAGAGGTTACTGAGTGTCAGAGAATATGAGAAAAACTACTATTAAGGAGAGAGGACAATAAAAGAACGGGTATTAAGAAGACAGAAGATAACGATTGAGATTGCATTTAAATTTTTGAAGATCAAAGGCAATAAAGCCACTAGGATGCAAGAGGTTACTGAGTGTCAGAGAATATGAGAAAAACTACTATTAAGGAGAGAGGACAATAAAAGAACAAAAATTAGGAAGACAGACGATAACGATTGAGATTGCATTGAAATTTTTGAAGATTAAAGGCAATAAAGCCACTTAGACGTAAGAGGTTACTGAGTGTTAGAGAATATGAGAAAAACTACTATTAAGGAGAGAGGACAATAAAAGAATAAGAATTAAGAAGACAGAAGATAACGATTGAGATTGCATTTAAATTTTTGAAGATCAAAGGCAATAAAGCCACTAGGATGCAAGAGGTTACTGAGTGTCAGAGGATATGAGAAAAACTACTATTAAGGAGAGAGGACAATAAAAGAACAAGAATTAAGAAGACAGAAGATAACGATTGAGATTGCATTTAAATTTTTGAAGATCAAAGGCAATAAAGCCACTAGGATGCAAGAGGTTACTGAGTGTCAGAGAATATGAGAAAAAACTACTATTAAGGAGAGAGGACAATAAAAGAACAAGAATTAAGAAGACAGAAGATAACGATTGAGATTGCATTTAAATTTTTGAAGATCAAAGGCAATAAAGCCACTAGGATGCAAGAGGTTACTGAGTGTCAGAGAATATGAGAAAAGCTACTATTAAGGAGAGAGGACAATAAAAGAACAAGAAGACAGAAGATAACGATTGAGATTGCAATTAATTTTTTGAAAATCAAATTTGACTAGATAGCAAGAAACCGGAAGCGATTTACACTAGCGAGAAGAAACTGTTAGCATAAGACTTGCGGCTGCATCTAATCATTTCAGCTGTAAAATGGTGAGACCTTGCCGCCTATCTAGTCTTTTTTTATTTGCTATGTCCGTTCAGGCAATCATAGCCCCTCCCACTTTCCTCTATCCCTTGTAGCTCTAAATAAGTTTTGTTTCTTTGCTACTCCCCCCAGGCTATGTTCTGTCCTCCACTTGCTTAAACCCGCCAGATATGTCATTTGTTACATTCCCTTGTCTGTTTCCCGCTATTTGACCTGTGAGTATCAGATTCTCCAACCCCTTTTTTTTTCATTACGTGTCCTAGAAATTTCAGCGGCCTCTTCCTGATGATAAGTATAAGTTTACTCCTCTTCGAAACATCATCGTTGCTCACACGTTCGGTCCATGAAGTCCTTAGCATCCTTCTGTAAAACCAGACCTCCGTTGCCTCGAGTCTCTTCTTTATCTTTGAGGAGACTGTCCAACATTCGCTGCCGTAAAGTAGGACAGATATCACATGTAAGTTCAGTACTCTTTTCTCTGTTACCAACGAAATCCCCCTGTCTTATAATACTCTGCTTAGCCTTTGGAATGCGTCTTTGTCCATCCCAATACGTCTTCGGATCTCAGCGTCGCACTTACCGTTACAGGCTCCAGAAATTTCAGCTGCCTCTTCCTGATGTTAAGTATAAGCTTCCTCCTTGTTTGCATCCTCTCCAAAATCTCATCGTTGCTCACACGCTCGGCCCATCAGCATCTTTACGCTGAAATTCACAAAGTCTAGGTACCAACGAGGAATTCTTATCAGAAGAATTATCACTATTTACATTATTCGGATTATCGTCCTCATCTTTGTTGCCTTATTTATTACAAAGTTTCGGCCGTTGTTCGCTCCGGTCTTCTTCAGATGGTTGGAATGTCAAACTGAACCCTTTATTTCGCTCACTGGAGTAGACTGTTCTAGTTCCACGTGCCATGTCTAATGGATGTCAGTTATCAGTTATCTCCTGTTAATTCACCTCTCCAACTTCTCCACTGCATTACCTAGGTATTGAACTCACACTCTTTGGCTCCTGTCACTGGATCTAACCAACGCCTTTATCCACTGTGTCATGTGTCCTTAACAAAATCACAAATTTTATAAAGATTATCGAAATTATTGTTTCTCTGAAATTCACATCCAATCTAAAGTGTTTTCAGACATTGCTGATACACGATTTTATAAAATGATGAAATAACTTACTGATTGTATTATACAATTATAATTTCTGTAATAAAATAGCAGAAACAAATTAACTATTCTTGCGTTATCAGATAAATTAGATCCGCGTCTTGGGTATGACGATAATCTACATCCGACAGCAAGGAGGTTTTGAGGAGCGTAGAACCACTTCTTAATTGCTGGTGTTCCCAGGTCCATCCTGACCCAGAGGGGTACCACCTGTTACGATCCAAGTTATAGGCAAATAATTAATCCCAAGACTGGTGTCAAGACAAAAATGAAAATGTAAAAATAGATTTTAATACCAGCAATACATTTTTGTAAAGAAATGTTACCAGCCATACATTTTTGTAAAAAAAATATTAGCACCAATACATTTTTGTAAGGAAATATTACCACCAATGCATTTTTGTAAATAAATGTTACCAGCAATACATTTTTGTAAAGATATTTTACCAGCAATACATCTTTGAAGTAAATAATTATTACCAACAACACATTTTTGGAAAAAAAATATTACTAGCAATAAACATCTTGTCGGCATTAAATAAACAATTGAGGTTGATATGCCGTAAAACTAAAACAAAACAAAGAAAAGCAATCAAATGAAGAACTCTTAACAGACATGGAAAGCATATTGTTAGTGTTTTTAGGTTTTTAAAAATAAAGATTTTTTAAATATAAAAATAATTAATAAATTACTCGTATGCCAACTTGGCGCACCTGGGTACTTTTCAGGGTGCATTAGGACATCCGGGTATCACCGGTTGAGAAACACTGTTCTATTGCAGTAAATAAAAATGTTTTCCTAACATCTGATCACCAAATCTTCACTATCCCCTCTTAATTTCTGTCATTCTAATTTCAACGTAGTGAGCCCGTCCTCTATGTCATCAATACTCTGTTTCCAAATCCCTCGTTGCTATCGCCATATAACACGTAAACCCCGGGGCCTTTCATACATTACTCGCCATTTTTTTTTTCAACTTGATGACCTTTTATCAGTAAGTCTTCGCGTTTCTCTTTGTTAAGTAATACACACTGATCTGTGACTTTCTATAACAGAAACACGCACAGGAATATAATGGTTTGCACCCATTCCTTACCTCGAGAGCAGACCACGGTCCTGTAACTACACAAAGATTTGAGATAAAGGAGAGCAGTCAGGGGTCCCGCTGAGAATCCCCACCCTCCCTTCTTTTTTCATCAAACAATAAAACCGACACTGAAAATGCCCGCGGCTGGCTAAAAAGGGACGCTGCCCAAGAAACGCAGATAAACAACGAACGACAAGGGGGGACACATTGTTCAGTGCTCGGTCATTTAGTCGGTTCGCATTGGTCAGCAACTCTTCGGACGTAGTGGTCGTTCGTTCGGTCGGTCGGTCACTAGTGTCCGGCAAAGAATTGTTGTCGCTAATGTGGTCCTAATGCCAGATCGATCCCCGATAGAATTGAGGCGGCACTCAGTCTCGTGGTCACTTTGGCCGGACTTAATACTTTTTGTATCATGCTCAAGAACTTAAATTTTTTGTATTGTTATACTAAGCATAGCTTAGATGTATCACAAGATTGAAAGGATGGAACACCCAGTGAGGATCGAACTCACCATCCAGAAGTAACTGATCGAGGAAAGCAAGCTTGCTAATTATTACACCACGTCGAACTGCCCATCATTTATAATCAAGGAATATCAATTTAAAAGTATGTAAGTAATAAATATCAATATAAGTTTGTCATTATATTTGTAAGTATGTATATTGGGCGATGGATAAATTGTCTTCTAAATTACGAAAATATAAAAAATAACACTGACATCTCATTTTAACAGATATATTTACCGAAATTACACAAAAATATCTTGAAATACTAAAGAGTACATTTATTGAATAAAATCACCATTGGCTTCAACCAAGGCCTGCAGGCGACTTCGGAATCTCCTGCAATTCTTCTGGACGCCCCCTTGTTTAAGTTGGTGAATGCTACAATAATCCTTGTATTCAGTTCATCTTTGGTGCTACAAGGAGTTTTGTTGGTCTCTAGCTCAACTGCACCCCACACATAATTATCAAGTGGGGGGGGGGGTCAGTCTGGGGTGTTAGGCAGCCAGATGTAAGGGGTAATGTGGTGGCAGAAATTATCTGACAACCAAAGCTGGGTTCTCTTGCTTGTGTGACATGATGCAAAGTCCTGTTGCCAAACATAGGATCTTCCAGCAGTCTCCCTCTTGACCCAGAACAGCACTACCTCTACCAAAGCACTTGATGTAGGCATCCATGTTGAGTCAGAGGCCCTGTGGGAAGATGAATGTAGGCATAACATCTCTATCACTAGTGATCACTCCAAACACCATGATGTTCACTGGATATATTATCAAACTCTTTCTTAAACCTCTGCACACCCAAACACTCGGAAATGTTCGTATTGGAGCTTCCGGCGCGATTGTCAAGCCGTACAGCATGCTATTTCCAAATTTCTGGCGGAGTTAATTGTGTCATGGTGTTCTTTTTCTCACAGACGGTGCCCAACTGACCCTACCATACTGTGCAATCGACAAAATAAAAACAAACAATACGCATGCGCGAAATTAAAAATGGGAACTATTTACCCAACGCACACACTATATATATATATATATATATATATATATATATATATAGAGAGAGAGAGAGAGAGAGGGAGAGAGATATTGTTACGCGGACCCATTTTCTCTTACTTCTTCACACTTATACTATAAAATACAAAAACTAACTTAAAAAGATGACTTAAATCTGTAGCTACTAGATACCCTTTTTACCATATAAAAAGCTCCCATTCACCAACCTCTTTAGATTTCGTAATAATAGAATGGAACTTTCTAGAAGTCTCTAGAAATTTCTACTGGGTTTTAGAGGGTTAAAAAAACAAACAACTTATATAACAGGAGTTCGTACCAATTAGCCAGATGCCCCCTGAAACCACAGCCACGGCTATTGAGGTCAACCCCTCTCCTTTTGACTCAAGAACAAAGCTTCGACCGAAAGAATCTAAACTCCTACAGTCTTCTAAAAGAAAAGACTATCGGTAAATAATTCACCCTTTTTCCTTGATATTATTGACCAACCTCTTTTATTTTATATATATGTGTGAATTAATCAAACTATTTCTAAGAAGAAAATAATATAATTCTTGGACTAGCGAATTCCGATCCGTCGCATTAGTCTTAACTACAGTGGATTTCCTCTCTCACTCCTTTGTATAGTGACACGTTAAGCCAACTACTTTCTGGGCTCTCGCAGGCTTAGTAACTTATATTGTTTTAAACCTCATCCCTAATGTTCTAAAATATCTTGTATTATATGTAAAATAAAATCTGCATTTAATTACTAGATTTAATCTCTTTTTCTTCAACCTTAATTTCTATGAATCTGGTTCTTCTTATTTTGTGTTGCGTCAGCCGTAACATAATATATATATATATATATATATATATATATATATATATATATATATATATATATGGTCCATGCGATTTCAGCGTGTTTCATCCTTGAGAACTGCCTGAAAACAATACCACGGGTAGATCCAAGCCTCTTTAGTGAAACTGAGCAGAGAAAACTATTTGGAAGCCGTCGATGAGTGTGCTAGCATGAAGTCACAAGTCGAGTATTTGACTCTAATGGCCTTGTTCAAAATGTTGATCACGCCAGATAATACGCGCTCTCCCAGCACCGACAGCTACGGTCCGCTCAGCATAGTTGCATTATTGAACCACAGGCGGACTTTGTGGTTGTCGGAAAACATCAAATGTGCCTGTGCATTCGTCTGCAACAGGGATTGGTTAAACGTTCTAGACGATATGAGTGCTAAGAAATGAGTACCTTGTCAGTATTATATAATTCTTTGATCGACTGATTTGTTTTTTATAGCTTATCAACCCTTTTCAGGTTATATAAGCCTGAAAATATTTTTAAATTGTAAGAATATTTTTTAGATAATAAAGCTGCGGAGAAGTGAGGAATTCATACCTTCCACCAGTGTGTTTGCGCGTAAGTAGAATATAAAGAACCCAAGTGGGTTTGGAACACGGCTCTCCGATTAAGAATTCTGAGCCATTATTCATTACATGCCGCGTACATCCAAGCCTACAGCACCTGTTGTTAACAAGCGTTCAACTATCTAAGTATTCACCAGGATAGACGTTACTTACCTTCGGTGAGAGTATGTGAACTGGTGTTTTAACGTGATATGTCCGTAAGCCTTATAATATAAATGCGTGCTGGGGTTTCTAATGTTACCTCTGACAGAACGCCCATACCAGTTTTTCATTGAGAACTTTTGAAAAAATTTACAGGTGAAAAACTTCGTTACAGTTTTTTGTGTATATTATGTGACTAGAATATTTATTATGTACAAAAATACATACTTGTGGCACAAAGCCGAAAAGGGGAGGGGTAGAGGCTGGTCTAAACTAACTATCCTATACCTAGCTAATCAGATTCACGACCCATTCATACATTACAATTTACCCATTCACCACAAGAACTCGTCCATCAACAAACAATCCTCCAACCACCATAATACCACATCCTCTCAAGGGGAACCTACCAAAACGCTCCCCACACCATAAAAAATTGTAGATATGAAACACATGCTATACATAAAAATGATGGTATGCGAGGGGAGGGGAGATGAACCCAATAATCAACTAAAAGTAACGTAAAATGCAAACTAAACATAACATATGTTAGTAGGGAGCCGCCCAACCCTCAAAATAGAGGGGCCGCTGTATTCTGCCCAGGGGACAAAATCAAGAGGCAACTCTCGCTAAGGGAGTGGGAAGAAGGGTAAAAACATTATGTGGGAATGGGAAAATATAAAGCTGACCCAGTCGAGATAAAAGAGGCCAAAACAAACTGGGGAGGTTGGGAATCTCGACTTGGATCATAACCAAAGAGTAGCCGGGTTACAGGCCAGGAACAACACTTACTCACCTTAACTAGGTACACTTAAGCTTGTCTAACCTAACCAAGGGGAGGGTTCCACAGGAATCCACCCCGATGTGCAATAGGTTGACCTAGAAGAGAAAATCAAGGCTAGCCCGTCACACGAACCAAGCTCGCCTCTTTTACCCACCTTTCGCTAAAGACTGTCGAATGCAATCGTTTTCTATCAGATCTAATCTTCATCTTGAGCTGATGCTCAAAGAATTGGATTAGATGCTGATGAGAAAGACGGTTGCCCCACAAGACTTCCACCTTTCGCGTCGTCCAAATCACCATTCGAGCCGTGGCCGGCAGCGTCAGAAACACCATTCGTTTCACCCCGGAATACGGGGGCGACACATTGTCACACGCGTATGCGCGATCAATGGACACAAGCTGTTCGGGAGCGAGACGAGCCGTCAGCTCGCCGACATGGTCCCATAAGGGGCGGACCCGGGGGCAATGGTAGAAGGCGTGCGAAGCCGTTTCTTCCAAGCCAAGACCACACCGTTCACAGTCTGGCAAATCCGCCAAACCCCTTATGAAAGCCTTGTCGTTGAGAGGCAGCCGATTCCGAGCCAAACGCCAGGTAAGCGAAAACTCAGGGTTACTGAGGTAATCCGCCGCTGGCGCCCAAGACCAGTAGGAGCGATACTCCTCCTCCGACAAGCCGAGCGGGAATCCTTCGCGGGCCCCTCCACTAAACCACGATAGAAGACCTTCCTAGGCCGTGAAAGGTCACTGGACCGGGGAATGCCCCTCAAGGCCGACCGACACTCGCGAAGAAAATCCGACTCGTCCCGGGGTTTACGACGGCGCTCAACCCTCGAGATGGGGGGACTGATGGTAAGGCTAGAGAAGGCGTCCCTAACAATCCCCTCCAGAATCGGATCTCTTCCAGTCAATGCGCGACGTAGGAAAGCCAACCTAGAGGCACGGATGTGACTCAAGAGGTGCGGTATTCCCAGCCCCCCATGACACGGACGTTTAGTGCAGACTCGTCTGTCGACCCTGTTCACGCGTCCCCTCCATAAAATGGAGGATAGCGATCACTCGAGCGCCTTCCAATGGGTCTCACAGAGAGGAAGTACTGACAATCGATAAAGAATCAGGGGGAAAATGTATGTAGCACACACCTCCGCCCTCCCCTTCACGGACAACCGCCGTCGATTCCAAGTCTTGCCGGCAGAATCGACCTTTGCAAGTACTTCAGACCAATTTTTCTTCAGCTGGAGGTCCGGTCCAAACCACACTCCAAGAATGCGGACAGGTCCATCCGTCCAACCGAAGCGGCCCGGAAGAGCGACCCACTTCCAGGCACCTAACCGCAAGCTGGACGACTTGTCGCGGTTTATCTTGGCCCCTGTCATCTTCTCGTACCGATCAAGCGCCTTCTGTACCGCCTCGATGTCGCTGCGGGACGACACGAAAGCAGATACGTCATCGGCGTACGCGGAAACCCTAGCTCGAGCCCCTCCAGGAACAGCGATTCCGCGTAGGGCCGGACTGCCGGTCTCGTCCTTCAGCCGGCGAAGGAGAGGCTCCAACGCTAAAGCATAAAGGAGAGGCGACAGCGGACAACCCTGACGAACCGACCTAGACAGCACGAACGCGTCCGACAACCTTCCGTTCACCTGTACCACAGCACTGGGGGAGCGATACAGGAGGCTAATCCAGCGGCAGAAGTTGGGTGCGAATCCAGCGGCCTGCAGGACAGTAGCAAGGTAGCGATGGTCGACCCTATCAAATGCCTTGGACTGATCCAAATTGATCAGCGCGGCTTGCTCGTCGTCTTTTACACCCTCTATGATCGTGCGGATCAGATGCAGGTTGCTCTGAATTGTCCGGCCCCTCACAGAACAAGTCTGATCAGGTCCCAACAGAGACTCGGCAACTGACTGCAAACGCTCCTGCAGGATCTGTGTTTAGCAGAGATATGGGCCTGTAATCATCTAGCTTCCCACCACCACCTTTGCCCTTTTTCAATAGAGTGATCACGCCCCTGGTGATCCGATTGGGGATCGACCCGACCGAAACCAGTTGTTGAACACTGCAGTGAAAATCGGAACAAAGATGTGCGACAGCCTCAAGTACAATTCATAGGGCAAACCATCCAGACCGGGCGACTTGCCTCTGCCGACCTTCTTCAAAACCGCGTAGACTTCGCCCTCTGTGATCTCTCCCTCGCAGCTAGCCGCTTCAGTCGACGAAAGCCGAGGAAAGTCAGCCAAATAGCTACGAAACTCCTCCTCACGGAGACCAGGCTCCTTGGTAAACCGGCTCTCGAAATGGCGCCGAAATGCCTCGAACATGTCATCAGTCGCCCGAAGAGTACGCCCCTCCGGGGATATGACCTCACGAATGTAACGATCGCCACCTCGACGGACCTCTTCCCTGCGCCCAAATTCACAGCTTCGGAAGACATCTTGCTTAGCTTATGTCTAATTACCTGGCCCATGTACCGCTCGCTATTCGAACGATCCAGGGCCTCCTTAGCTAAGGCTATCTCTAGGGGATCCCCCCCAGCCACCGCCCGGGAATAACTAGACTTGAGTGTCCTCACCTTATCAGCTCTATCTAGAGCGAGCCGTTTGCTGAAATCAGTGGTGAAAGACCTAATCCTACACTTAAGGCGTTCCCACCACTTATTCCCGATAACCGCCCCCACTAGCTCCCGCTGCACTAGTCTAATTAGCTGTTCCCGGAAGTCCTCCCTGTCCAGTAAGGACAGATTGAACTTCCAGTACCCAGCCATTCTAGGCCTACAGTCTAACACCACCCGGGCACAAACGAGTTTGTGGTCCGAATAGCCTACCCAGTGGAACGTAGGGCAATCTAGTAGATCTATGTCGGCTCTTCTAACTAACATTCTGTCAAGGTAGCTAACTACCTTGTCAAAAGGCCAATTAAGAGCCCACGTCCAAATTTCCCCCCTGGGATGATCGACCCGGTATCTATCGACGAGACCATAATCGTCGATCAGATCAACCAGGCTACGATCGCCCCTTCTCCCGCTAGCTCCCCGCCCCCCTGTCTAACTTGGGGTCCAGGATGGCATTCCAGTCCCGCATTAAAACTAGGCGCGTTGAATCCACTAGGAACGGCCCCAACCGCCGAAAAAACGAGACCCGCTCCTCCCGGTCGTTGGGCGCATAAACCGCAACGACTCGGAACGAACCACTTTTCACGGCAATATCGGCCACGATCAACCGGCCCTCGGCATCGGTATGCACAAGGTCCACCTTCGCATCAAGAGTACGCCTGACAAGCAAAGAAACTCCTCTGGCAGAACGGTCCCCATATGCTGAATAGACGACAAAGTCATCCTCCAGCACACACGCATCGGAACTGCAAAGTGAGTCTCTTCGATCGTGGCAACATCCACATCAAGGGACAGAAGGTCCCGGAGCAGGCGGGCAGCCTTACCCCGATCCCTTAAGCCCCTCACATTCAAAGTCGCTATCTTCATTTCCATCTTCTAGGCCTGCAAGAGAAAAAAGAATAAGAGCAAAAACCTACTCACATACGGGGCGGAAATCTGCGGGTGAAAGGACCCCGACGGAATGTCCCAGACTTCCGGTGCCCAACTCGGTCGTAATTCGACTGTCTGTGACAATCCCGCCAACGTCCATAGGGAATGTTAATTTCGCTGCTTTATATACATGGAGCAAAACGGGAACCCTCCCTGCACAGAATTGTGATATTTTTTTCAATTGAGGTGTTCCTGTCTCCAGGATTCTAATGTCTGGGAACACCTCTCTACATTCCTCTAGGAAGTACCAGACTTTTAAGTCCCCCCCGTGTCCCTAACACAAGTAGTGATACCAGGGGCCTTCGGGAAATTGCGGGGATCTTCTGTGGATTTACCGTCCACCGTCGTTATTTTGAAGAGTGGACCTAGTCTGGCTTTTCTGTGTGAGGACATGTCCCTCTCTAGTTCTTTCCTGTCCACCTTACAAATTAGGTCAGGACCAGGAAAAACCCTCTTTTTTTTCTTTTTCCTTTTATCTGGGAGAGGTGAGGAAGGGGTAGATGTGGGCAGTGGGGTGGAAGTGCCAGGTGGGGTGGGGTGGGTACTGAACCTAAGGAGGAGATTGACGGGGCGGGTGACGAAACCCGGGAGGGAGAAGAGGAACGACTCTTACTTTGGGATTCTGTCGGAAAGGATTGGGACCCTGATGTGTCTGAGTGTCCATCCTCTTTGCTGCGCTGACTTGGTGTCCCTTCTTTTTCCTCCTCATTTTTGTTAACTACGGAGGCACTAGGGGGAGGCATTTGTTCCACCTCCATCTGTTGTTGATCTTGTTCCTGTTGTTGCTGTTGTTCCAACTGCTGAGGTTGCTGTTGTTCCGGCTGTGGGAGTTGCTTCTGTTGTTGTTGTTGTTGCTGCTGCTGTCGCTCCTGCGACTTCTTCCGCTTTTCTTGTCGCTGCTGCACCTGCTGCTGCTGCCTCTCTTTATTGGGGCTCTCCGGTTTTTGTTTGTCTTTGACGGCCACTCTTTCCTGCCGTTGTTTGGAAGCCACCTCTTCCTTGTTTGCTGCTGCAGCCTTCTCCGAGAGTTCCTGCTGCTGCTGCTTGGGAGGTGAGGTTGTCACTTTGGTTTTCTTTCTCACCACCTCTGTCCACTCACTGCTGGCTGCTTTTTCCCCTTCTTCTGCGGGCACCACTGGTGTAGGTACCGGTGCCTGTTTCTCTGATGGTGCCGGCTTCTTGGTCGGACACAACTTTGCCAGGTGTCCAGCTTCACCACACACCCAGCAGCAGGGCCGGCGCCCCTCAACCACCACAAAAATCCTTCTCTTGTTGCACAGGATTGTATTGGGGATATCCTTAAATCCTTGGCGGTTCAACGTCACCATGACCTCCATGTCACCGGTGGCGATCCCCGCCTTACTTCTGATGGCCGATACCCCCTCTACTGGACCATAATCCGAAAAGAAGGCACCCACCTGATCTTCAGAGATAAACATGGGTATATCATGCAGGATAATCCGCGTTTTCCTCGTACCCATGTACTCTGTTTGCATCTTAAATGTCTTTGTGGTGAGGGTGCAACCGGCCAGCGCCTTTGCAGCTTCCTCTGAAGCCAGCAGCACGTCCCAGCACGTCCCAGCACGTCCCAGCACGCGTTGGATCTATGCGCCAAGACCTTAGCCCCTATCTTCAGTGTCTTTAGGGCTTCTTCCATTGGCTCCCTATTGACAGGTATTAATTTCCTGGTCTTAATATCAACCGTCAATAGGGAGATTGTCCTTTTCCCCACCGTCTCCATGACCGAAGGCACTGGCACGAGCTCATCCTTTGTCAAGAACTCTTTTAACTCCTCCCGCCGACTTTTGCGGCCTTTCCGACACCCAAGCAGATGGTGCTGTTGAAGTGGTGGCCAAAGGCTCTTTTTCCTGGGTAACCTCTGCCATAGCGGGAGGGTATTCCCCACAAAAACAAGCAGTTCAAACAAAAAGTTCCAGAAAGCAACAATGTCCGACTTACTTTTTTTTCCAAATGTTGTCGTTGAACAAAACGTCCACTGGCGTACGCCACAAAACACTCAACACTAATCAATACCAACACAAGGGGAAATCTATACTATGACTAGTGAGTGTATATTATGTGACTAGTGAGCGAGACAAAATGACTCAACTCGCTTTATAGTCTACCAATAGAAGGTTAACCAATCAGAAGCCGCAGAACATTGTATCCGTCGTGTATAAAGGCGGCCATCTTTGCTTACCCTACCGGAAAAAACCAGTACCAACTTGACAGACGAAGATGATAGAAGGAAGAACTACGCTCTGCTACTTTGCTACGATATCCACTGCGAACCTGAACTACGCTTTCCTACTGTCTCCGAAATATTCACTGCCAACCTCTGGATTCTATACGACCGTCAAAATGTCTAACAAACTTTAAAAGTTCCGTAAATCAAACATTTCTAAAAGATGCTCCAGAAAAAAACCCCCAAAAAACCAAGGCATTTTAGATTTACTATATGATGAGAAAAATTAATACATATAAAAAAAAATTAACTCTATATGACTATATGAATGAACGAAAAAAGTTGTTCCAGGATACCGCGGTTATCAAATTTTCAACACGAGGTAATTGTTCTCTTTAAGAAAGAACATTCAACTTGTGGACTGAAAAACTGTCAAGAAATCTTCAGATTGCGTCCAGCATGAAACAGCCTGTCGCCTCTGAGTGTTGATTTCAATGTTCACTTTTATATTTACATGTACATACGCTCTATCTCTGATATTGAGCACTTTATCCCATAAATATAGCACACCTTAAAACTATATTTCTTCATATATATATATAAATATATATATATATATATATACATAATTATTTATTTAAAATATGATTCCATCGCTACATAAGAGTTCTCATGTTTCAATACAAGAGCCGAAAACTTCAATATAACTATTTGAAGGGTATATGCTTAAGCATATACCCTCATCAATAGAGAATAGAATCAGCATTAACTCCACTAAAAAAGAAATATTCCAACAACACAGTAATTTTTATAACGCAGCCCTAAAAAATAGTGGATACAAAAATGCTAACAGTAATTATAGAAACAATTCTTCTAACCAGAAGAAAAACAGGAAAAGAAAAATCATTTGGTATACCCCTACGTTCAACCAAATGGTTAGTATTAAGCTAGGGCAGAAATTCCTAGCTTTAATTGAAAAACACTTTCCTACAAATAGTAGACTTAGTAAAATATTTAATAAAAACACCCAAAAATTAAGTTACTGTTGCACTGAAAATCTAGAATGTATAATAAAAAAAAAACACAATAATAAAATCCTGAATCTAACCCCCATGCCAGAATGGTATTAATAAAAACCCTACACTTAAATTAGACAAAAATAGTGAAAAATTATGTGATTGTAGAAACCCAGAAGACTGCCCATTGGAAAATAATGCTGCGTTCAATCTCTGGTATACCAATGTACTATCTCATCCACTGAGAGTCCTAATACTAATATGATATACATTGAGTCTACGAAGAATGAATTTAAAACCAGATGGAGGCAGCATAAGTGCTCTTTCAACAATATAAATAAAAGAAATCAGACATCTCTATCTAAATATTTTTGGCATTTGAAGGAAATGAATAAAACACCAAAAGTAAAATAGAAAATTATAAACAAAACTAGAACTTGTAAAACTTGTGATGACCCATGCCCTTTATACCTACATGAAAAAGTACACATTATCAAGTTTCTAAATAATGAAAATTTATTAAGCAATAGACATGAGTTAACGGTTTTTTGTCGACATCATCAAATTTTCGCATTGAATGATTAGCATAAAAACAAACAAAAAATAAAATAATAAATACAAAATTTAAACTCTATAGTCTTAATAAAAAGGTTTATATGCCCTACCATAAATAAAAAAGAGACCTTTATGAAGTCGTCAAAAACAAATGTTAGCGAATTATGACAGTTTTTTATGTACACAAAACGCTTCACAGGAAAAAAAAATTAAAAAAAATCTCCATAGACACTTAACCAGACTAGACGTCATCTTCCGCTTTGAGTTTAGACACCCCAACCTTACCCTGACTTGACCTCTTTGAATGTAACTGAGATATTGATACAAATTATTAACCCTTACGCCCCCTTTTTTTAAAAAATAATTGCTCTAGGCGTTACCATAGTAATTTTAATTTTAATAATGAATATGCTTATAAAACGTGTAAATTTCAAGAATTAGTTATACAAAAAAAAAAAAAAAAAAGAAAAATTCGCATGAAGATGGAAAAGACCTTGGTACTTTAATTCAATTTAATTCAAATAGTTATATTGAAGTTTTCGGCTTTTGAAACATGAGAACTCTTATATAGCGATGGAAACATATTTTCAAATAAATAATTATATTTAGGCACTACTTTTGTATCGAGCACTGTTTTTTGAAAATAATAACAAAAATACTAAATGTCTTTGGATTGTTTACCCAACAAGTTCTTTCCTATTTTCTATATATTTTCACACACACACACACACACACACACACACATATATATATATATATATATATATATATCTCATAAAAGACGTTTCCATTATATTCATGTAATTTTAACTATTTCCTCCTTAGATATGTTAGCCAACATCAGGTTGTTAATAAATATGTCAACACCTCAAAAACACCCTCATCCGTGTTACAATGTTTTTCTACGATCTTGTAAACTAAAAGTACCTTAATATGTTTTTAATAGAGATTAATCTTTAAAGCAGATATTCTTCCTCAAATGACGTTCCCAATGTATATTTAAATTTTGGAAAATTTGAAGAAATTTGTCGCTCTACACTATTTTATAGATTCTGCTGATAATCATTCCAATCAATGTAAATTCGGTTTGAAATAACCTTGGGTGGCCACCTGTCTAGGAGAAGAAAATTGGCCTGGAGAGATTTGGGCTCCTTCGGTTTCTCCTGCCCATAAAACCCCATTTCTGCTGCGTTTGTGGTACATACGGTGTCCCTACGACCTTGATGGATCTCGTGATCGTGAATTATTAGTAATATTTTATTGAATGTTTTCTTATTAAATGAAGCATTGGGAACCATTTTTACATTCTTTTATTCTTATTTCTATCGCCTTACACACGGTTGTTGCATAAATTCGTTCGTTTTTTTATGGCGTTGTCTGTGCTTGATTCAAAAATCGTACGACTCATACAGCAATCGCTATCACTTGACTTAAAATATTTTTGCCCTTCCTTGTCTTTAAAGGAGTGCCCTTTGCCGTGCTGATGTTGCTACATGCCTTACTTCTTGCTTATCTCACACTGCGAATTTTTTCTAAGTTCTATACTAAACATTAAATCTGTTACGAAAAAAGAACTAAACAAAATGAACACAAAACGATCAGCTTTAAAAAAGGACTCGTGACTGAAAAAACCGAATGAAAAAAGAATGTTAACAACAAATACTTTTTCACGTCCAACCAAGTTCTGCGGAATCAGAATCAACGTTGAGTTTAAGCAAGCGAATGAGGCAATTGGAGTAAAGTGCCATGTAGATTTAAATTTTTCCCACTTGTGACGAATACAGCTATCGATATATTTTGCATGCTAGCATGCTAGTTAACATTCGTATCAGTCAGCTGTTGGCTCTCACGCTGGCCAATAGAATCTTCCTACCTATTCGTGGCAGCCAGCTATAGGCTCTGACTCTGGCCAGTAAAAAACGGCCGTAAACTACATGAAAACTGCCGTCTTGGCCTTCCGCTAACTTCCGGCATGTGCATGTAAATTTTGGTGCAAATCCATCGAATATCGCGGCCGTGCATTCATAACACACACACACACACACACACACACACACACACACACACACACACACATCGTGCCTTTTATAGATTTAAAGATTTTAATATTTATCATTTATTACTAGTTCTGATGAGTCATTAAACACTGTATTTCCCTTCATTGTTTACACCCTCCTTCCGACGATCCATTAAATGGCCAATGCCCCGAAGATAGAAATCAGTTGGTTCTGAGTCGAAAAATGCATCAACCCACGTTTTAAGCTCCACATCGTTAGAAAGCGACCGAAAAATATAGTTGTCTCAAGGGATTAAATCAAGAGAATATTGTGGGTTTGGTAGTACTTCCCAGCCGAAACCTTTCATTGTATCCACGCGTAGCCTGGTGTCGAGCGAGTAAACTAGCGTTAATGTAGGAGCGCTGCAGTTTGTTTCTCTCGGTCAATGCGTGTGGCACCCATGTGCCGTGTTTCTGAACCTTAGCTATTGAGTGAAAATGACGGCCGTGTTATATTAATAGTTCTGATGAATCAATACAGTCCCCTTCATTGTTTACGTCTCCTGCCAATGATCAACTAAATATTCAATCCCTCGACGATAAAAATTACTGGGTTTTGATTCGAAAAATACATCAAGCCACGTTTTAAGCTCCACATCGTTGTTGAACGAAATACCCCTCAAATTGTTAGAAAGCGATCAAAAAAGGCGGGAAGCGGCTTAATCAGGATAATTTGATGGGCGTGGCAGAACTTCCCAACCGAACTCTTTAATTAAATATTTGGTCGTGTTAGCGATGTGGAGGCATGAACGCCATGTAATGCTGAATAATCACACTGTATCGCTGGGCAGGTCTTGGTCCACTGAATTACCGTTATGAGCATGTCATCTGTTCAGCATATAGTTTCGTATTGACCATTTGGTTGTTCTGGACATTACGCATTGAGTGAAGACAGGCGATAGTAACAGGAGAGCTTACCATCTTCGTAACCAATTCCGTAATTCTTCAGAGCCTGCATTTTTCTTCGAGATTATTATTTACGGAACATCAGAAAAAAAACAACAAAAACGAACGAATATATAACAACGCAATAAAAAGCATTATAAAACATTAATTTCCAACAATTTCTTTCATCTTAATTTACATAGTCGATTTATTTAACGCAGGATTTCTCAAGCGGAGTTCTAGGTCCTATGTAATATTTCTGGGGGTTCACAGGCAAAATATAAAAAATTGGGGGTCCACTATGATATTTTGGTGGTCCATGAAAAAAGCCCATTCAGAATGGAAATTAAATTTCTACTGTAATTTACACTATAGTGAAATATATATACAGGGTGTCCATAAAGTTCGTGGCCGCTTTAAAGAAATTATAACTTTATTTGTATTTGCGATAGAAATAATCTGTAAAAAATGTTATAAAGTTTAATGTCCCTAGTTTTAAGTATAGCTAAAATAACTAATGTGATTTCAGGCATTACTGTAAATCAGTTGGCAAATGTGAACTGCAAAATCGTATCATCAAGTGTATTGCTAATGATGGAGGACAGGTGGAAACTTAAATCAAATTTCAATAAAACCTTAAAAAACATAGATTTACTTTCTAATTCTTTTTTACAAATTACTTCTATCGCAAATACAAATAAAGTTATAATTTCTTTAAATCGGTCACGAACTTTATGGACACCATATATATATATGAATGATACTTTATTTATTTCTTTTATATAGGTACCTCCACTGAATTTCCAATACCTAAGGTTTAAAATTAATTGCTACGTTATTGCTTTTCCGACATCTTATTTTGTTAAATCGGGATTTAATCGTGTTTCTTAATTGTTATCAAAAGTTCGTAATAGACTTGACATTGTGAAAAGAGGTGATCTTCGACTATCATTAACATCGATGGAACCAAAAAAAAAAAAAAAAAAGGTTGAGAACCACTGGTTTAATGGCATATCAACACTTTATGGGTCAATTAATATCAAAATTTAATTTTTTTTAACAAAGTAATTAGAATGATATGTTATTCTGCTTTCACAATTGTATACATGGCAGATAATGCTCAGCTTTTGGATATATACAAGTTTCTGTGGACATAATTACTAGAACCGTTGTGTTTTATGTTGTTTTTTTTTTAAGTTATATTTTGGAATACAGTTTGATTTAAGAAATTATAGGATATTATACGGACTAATGTCCTGAAAAGAGTTCGTTCTTGTTGGTCGGTTGATTTTGTTTAGTGGCATATCAACACCTTATTTATAATTACTATTATATGTGTGTTCTATGTTGTAGTTTTATTCAAGTTATATTTTGGAATACATTTGATGTAAGAAATTGTAGGATATATATATATATTAATGTCATAAAAGTATTCATGTTAGTCGTTGAGGTATTTAATGCCTAAATTTAAATATTTTGAACACAATTTTATGGCTTGTATGTCTTCAACTATAGATCAAATGTATTACTGATCATGAATTGTCGGTCTTTTAAAGTTTATTTTTATACTTCCATAGTTGCGTCCTGAGTATGACGATAAACTACGTCCGCTTCCTGGTTATGACGATAAACTACGCCCGCGTCCTGGGTTTGACGATAAACTACGTCCGCGTCCTCGGTATGACGATAAACTACATCCACGTCCTGGGTATGACGATAAACTACATCCGCGTCCTGGGTATGACGATAAACTACGTCCGCGTCCTGGGTATAACGATAAACTACATCCGCGTCCTGGGTTTGACGATAAAATACGTCCAACAACAAGGCTTCAGATGTTTTTGGAAAAATAATGTTGCCAGCTATACGTTTTTTGGAAAAAATAATGTTGCCAGCTATACGTTTTTGAAATAATAATGTTGCCAGGTATGCGTTTTTGAAACAATAATGTTGCCAGCTATGTGTTTTTGAAACAATAATGTTGCTAGCTATATGTTTAATAGTACTGTATATTTAATATATGTATAGGTATATGTGTATGTATGTATATGTGTGTGTATATATATATATATATATATATATATATATGTGTGTGTGTGTGTGTGTGTGTGTGTGTGTGTGTGTATATCTTAATTTGGCATTAAATGAACCACAGCGGTTGATATGCCATAAAACCCAACCAACCAACCAACTTCCATAGTTAGTGGGTACTCACTATTTGCCCATAGCTGTAACCCTAACAGGTGCTACCACCCGTCTAAGACTGGACCTGGGATAAACAGCAATTAAGAGATCTTTTCACGCTTCTCAAAACCTCAATCTCCCGATCAGAGGTCTTCCTGCCGGATGTATTACATCGTCATACCAAGGACTTCATCTTAATTTCCCTTGTATTATTATTAGTAATATTAACCTGAATTTTTCTTAGATGAAACATTATTAATTTTTGACTCCTTTTTGTCTAGTATAACAGGCTGCGACAGAAATGCCTTGCACGTAATGGTAAGACATTAGCTAGATGAAGAAACCATTGCCACTTACCTAAGTTCGTTAGAATTAGAAAGGTGACAGTTTAAAATATGGGTGCCGCAGCCTGTATTAGTATTAATATTATCTAGTTTTTTTAATTAAATCTGGTAATGTCGACGATTATTAACATTTGCAAACATTTGCATCAAATTAATATCATAGAGTACAACGTTTAGATTAAATATGGCGTAAGTTTATATAATTTCAGAGAAAATAATTTGAAGATTGAATAATCATACCAGGAGTTCATACTAATAATATATTTTATAAAAAAAAAAAAAAAAAAAAATGCGGGCAAATTTTGCTATACATAGGAAAAAGTTTATTAATATATTTTTTATTATTTTATACACTTTTTTTTTATGTTTTTTCCATTTTTTTCTTCCCTAATTCATTTTGTAGATGTCAAAAATCTCACTTCAGGGCAATCAGTTGTGTCCTTGTGTTTTCTTTGATCTCGTCACCGTGTTGCCGGCTACAATTTATGGGACAAAGGATAAAAAAAAAGGCTGTCCGCCATCTTTCGACGATCAGAGGGTTATGTTCGCTTAATGGCATCTTTTTGGCATTTGTTGCGTTGAAAGACACAAAGGATATTGCGTTGCTGGCCATTTGGTGCCTGAAGAAAAAAAGAAAAAAAATAAAATCTTGAAAATGAAGTGGCCAAATATCTAAATTAAATTTCTCTGTGTAATTCTGTTGATGATGAAAAAAGTAATTGTAATGTGTAGAAAAATGTAAGTTGCATAGAATTGAATAACAGACACCTGCAAAATTTGCTTGCACACACCTGTTGACTTGTTCGGTATTTAGAAGGGAAATAATAATAATAATAATAATAATAATAATAATAATAATAATAATCGCCACTGCGTTATGAGGTCGCGAACGATCTTCTACAGGCTCCGGAACCTGTTTGCAAAAGACCGTTACCCTCTGTGCCGGATAATGCTGAAAGTTTGGAAGAGTTGGAAAGGTGTGATTATAGTCGCTCACAAGGCTGCAATAAAATGAGTTCAAAACACCTTGAACCGAATTGTTTTACGGAAAACAAGAATAGTATACAAGAAGTCATATATGACTCAACAATAGCAGCAACTAAACAATTAAACATTAAAAGGAAAAATGTAGTCTCACAGACATGGAGACCCACCTTGAAAAAGAAAGAAGAAAAAGAAATTGAACATTTTTTTTCAATCGATTCACCCCAAGCAAGGCGGTTACAGAGGATTTGGAGCGAGAGTAGATAGGAATGATAGAGGAAAGGATGGGGAGAAGGATAGTGGATAGATCAAGGCAACTGGAGATGTCTATTGACATTACATCTGAATAGTTGGAGATTATAGCTATCAGGGAAACAGGAAAAGGGAAGGGAGTTCCACAGGCGAGAGGTGCGAGATATGAAGCTCTTGGAGTAGAAGAGACGGCTACATTTAACAGTTTCAAGAGTGAAAGGGTGAGAGCGGGATGCCAGCCTCGTAGGACGCTTGAATTCATAAAGTCTGGGAACCAGCGAAAGCAGCTCATCGGAGCAATTACCATGACAGTATTTGTAAAAAAGACAGAGAGAGGCGGCAGCACGTCTGTGAGAGAGCGACTGCAGACGAGATGCCAGATCAGGGCCAATTACATTGCATATCCGTCTCTGGAACTTATCAAGAACCCCGAGGCAAACAGAAGGGGCTCCAGACCATAAAGGTGAATTGTCAGTAGTCGAGTTACTGGCAAAAGGAACAAATAGATGGAGTAGAATAGGCAGAGAAGTAAAAAAGAAAATACAAAAGTTAGAAATTAAAATGAAGTTCTATCAACTAAAGAAAACAAATAAAACAAATAATAGAACTGAAGTCTCAAAGAATCAGACGCTATGAAGAAAGATCAAATTTCTACAGACAGAAAAAAATCCTTCAAACTGATGCGAATATATTTTACAGAGAAATAGACAAACAAAAAATCGAAGTGACAAAATGGAAGAATTTATACAGTTCTGGGAAAAACATGGACCTGCCCTAAAGAACATAACAAGGAATCAAATTGGATTGGGTAAGAAGTAAAACGTATGAAAAATAAACCAGAACAAGCATAGGCGGGGATTACAGAAGAGGATGCTGATTGTACACTGAAGAAGTACACAACTGGAAATCTCCAGGAATTGATAACATTCCTAAATTTTGGCTGTGTTATCTAAATATATCACATAAAAACTAAAAAAAAACACACGAAGAAGTGATTCAATAATGTGCCCTATTCATGGATCGTAAAGTCTTTAAATATATACAAAGTATCACCCGTGGTCGTCAATTTCATCAAACTAGTTTCAACTCAATCATATAAAGTTTTCAACTCAATCATATAAATATAAGTCCGGTGAAATAAACATCAACAGAGAAATATTTCAAGGTGACTCTTTGTCACTCTTAATATTTTGTATATCACTAATATCATTAACCAGCGAACTTAACAGGACGGAATATGGCTATAAGATATCTTAAAAGAAAATAAACCATATTTTTTACATGGATGACTTAAAGTTGTATGCTAGAAATGGCACTGAGCTGGAAGGTTTCATGAAAACAGTAAAACGTTTCAGTGATGAGATTTGAATGAAAGTCGGTTTCGGTAAATATGCCAAAGCCACAGTTTTACGAGGATCACTACAACAAAGCTCTTCTATTAGCTTAGACCCTGGGAAAACAATCAAAGATTTAGAGCCAGAAGCTTATAAGTACCACGGTGTAAATGAGAGTCAAAGAATTCACCATAAAAAATGATAGAAATTGTGGGGAAATAGTACTATAGAAAGATGCGAATGATATTAAAAACTGAATTCTTAGAATAGAATTATGGCCATTAATAGCCTTGCCATTCCAATGATTCAATATAGTTTTAACATTTTGAACAGGACTCTAAATGACTTTAGAAGAATGGATTCTAAGAAAAGAATGCTTCTTTCTAAGCATAACATGTATTATCCAAAGGCTGATGCAGACTGTCTATAGATCGCCCGTAAAGAAGTTCTGCGTTATCGGTATATACAAACTAAGTATAGTTTGGTTGTGATAAGTATGTATGAGAGTGGGAGACAAGACCATAGAACTAGTACATTCAGTTTGGATTGTACCTACCTTCTACCTTGAACTCAACTGCTCATATTAATTTTACAGTAGATACTTAAATATTATTAATAAATATCGATGAATATAGTTTCTTCTTTATTTGTCTTTGTATACCAGCGGTGATTTTGCACGAAAAATACCCAAATGTATCTGTCATGATTCCATATTGGTTTATTCATTTAACTGGACAGCATAAAAAATGAAAGAAATAGCGCGAAAAAAAGTACTATAGAAGGATGCCACCAATATTAAGAACTGAATTGAATTCTCAGAACAGAATTATGGCCATTAATAGCCTTGCCATTCCAATGATTCAATATAGTTTTAACATTTTGAACAGGACTCTAAATGACTTTAGAAGAATGGATTCTAAGAGAAGAATGCTTCTTTCTAAGCATAACATGTATTATCCAAAGGCTGATGCAGACTGTCTATAGATACCCTGCAAAAAGATGGAAGACGTCTTATTCAGCTAGAATTGTCATACAACAACTTACTAACATATATGGAAACACCAAAGGAGTGAATGATAAAATTAGTCAAACAACAAGAAAACAGAAAGAAAAAAAAATTCAATCATGAAAGAAGGTTGTAAATACAAACGAGATTTACATTTACATTTAGAAGATTCTGTAGAAAGCCAAAACAGAACCCAGGAACCAAATGTTGCAGTAAAAAGATGAAAAAGAAAGCCATGAGTAATGCTCTTGAACAGATGAAAGAACGCTGACAAGACAAAACTACTGCATGGCCAATATCGAGAACGAGGCTAATAAAACCAATGTTCATAAAGTTGACAGTCATCGGTGGATATGAGCATCTGCATTAAAGGCTGAAACAGAAGAGGCTTTATTCTTACAGCGCAACACCAGAGTCTTTTCATTAAGAACTTTCAGGCAAATATCATACATAATATTGTGGATTCAAAATATAAGGAAACCAAAGATCATTTAATTTCAGGATGTTCTGTACTTTCGCCAAATGAATATAAAAACCGTCACTATAGAGTGGGGCAATACTTACACTGAACAATGTGCAAACACTTTGGAAAAGATGTTACTAAACACTGGTATGAACATCACCCAGAAACGGTTACAGAAATTTGAAGTTATCATTATTCCATGGAATTACACCATCTTTACAGACAGGAAGATCGAAGCAAATAGGCCGGCGGACATAATTATGAAAAACCGAAAAGAAAAAAAACTTGCCTACTAATTGATATGGCTTGCCACGTGGACTGTAACATAGCAAGCAAGGAATTTGAAAAACTATCGAAGTATAAAAACCTGGAAATCGAAATAGTAAAAAAAAAAATACATGGAAATTGAAATCAAGAACAGTACCAGTCATAGTAGGTGCGCTTGGAATTATAAAAAAAGAAACACAACAACACATTGAAAAAATCCCTAGAAACACTAACTTAAGAGAAATACAAATAATTGTCTTGATAAGTACAGCCCACACACTCAGAAGACCTTTGCACATATAAAGTGTTGTATCCTTAAAACGGTTAGCCATAACAACACACCACTAACTGCCTTACGTCTTCCCGTAATATAATAATAATTATATTAATGAAGCTGGGAATTTCATCATAGAAAAGACAAAATATTTGCAAACCTAGCAAGCATAAGGCTTTTAGTTAAACCTTTCCCGTTACTTACATGTTCTGTCCATTGTGTTCTCAGCATCCTTCTGTAGAACCGCATTTCTCTTGTCTCAATTCTCTTCTTGATAAATGAGTAGACTCTCCATCATTCGCTGTCATACAGGAAGAATGATGTTATGTAACAGTTCAATAGTCTTTTCTTTGTTTCTCACGAAAATTTCATATTCCTTTATATTTTACTTAGCTTTTGGAAGGCATCTTTCGTTGTTCCAACACCCTTTCGAATTAAGGTACCAAATTTTTCGTCGCCTGACTAGATATTTAAATTTATACTTGGTTGATTTTAGTATCACCAATTAATAGTTCACATTTTGTTTTTCTCTTACCGTCAACCATACATTCTGTCTTCTTACGATTGAGGCTTACTATTTTCTTCTCTCTTTTCTTTACTGCCTTCTGTAAGAGTTCCTGCAGGTTCCTTTATTTGTCTATTATCAACACTGTGTCATCTGCATATCTTGTTTCTAAGATTGTGTCCGCCAGTAAAAAAAAAAAAAAAAAAAGAAACGGTAGGACTTCTTGTTCATTTATAGAATCGCTGTAAAGGTTAATTAGATCCGGTGAAAAAATGCTGATAAAAAAACAAAAAAAAAAAAAAACAGAAAATAATCTCCAGAGTTGGTTGCTTTAAGGAATTTTGTTCGTTAACAGATACCCCTTATCTCGGCGCAATAGATATTGGCATAAAAATGTTTAGAAACAAAAAAAATGAACGCCTTATTGACACATTTTCATGGTCACTATAAAGATAACCTCTTTTTCTTTGGGCAGATATACAAGATGCGATTGATAAATTGTCGCCATTTTACATATTAATTTCGCGCCTGCCCGTTGTTTGTTTTTTTTTTTTATTTTGTTTGACTGCACAGTATAGTAGAGTTAGTAGGACACCATCAGTGGGAAAAAGAGCACCATCACGCAATTCACACCACCACAAATTTGGAAATGTCATGCTTTGTTACTTGGCATTCGCGCCGAAAGCTCTAATACGAACATTTCCGAGTATTTGGGTCTAAATTTGAGGACAATGCTGAGGATTCGGAAAGAATCGGATGCATCTAATGATGATTACGAAGACACAGCAGTTCGGAAAAGTCACTCTGATTGTTCTGATAAGAAAAGAATTCCCAAATTTGTTGGTGCAGTCCTCAGACTCAACACAGATGTCTACATCGTGTCTTGAGGAGGTAGTGCTACACTGGGTCAAGAGGGTGGTTCTGGAAACCCCTGTGGCTGGCAGCAGAGGTCTCCACCATACCACACAAGGAGGAGAACCCAATCATTGCTGTCAGACAATTTCTGCGACCACACCACCCCTTATATTCCGACACCTAACTCCACAGTCTAAAACCCCCTTGATTTTTATATGTGGGGCGCAGTTGAGCGAAAAACCAAAAAAACTCCTTGTAACACCAAACATGAACTAAAACCAAACATCCTCCAATTTAAATACGGAGACCTTCCAGAAGAGATGCAAGAAATTCCGAAGTTGTCCCGTCCTGGGTATGACGATAAACTAGATTTGTGTCCTCGGTAAGACGATAAACTACATCCAAAATCAAGGCCTCTGATCAGGAGGTTTTGAGGAGCGTGTAACCTCCTCTCAATTGCTGGTGTTCCCAGATCCACCTTGACCCAGATTTAGGCAAAGAGTTAACCCCCAAACTGGGGTCAAAACTCTATGAAAGTGTAAAAATATGTTTTAATACCAGTAATAACTTTCTGAGGAAAAATATTACCAGCAATACATTTTTAAATGACAAAAAAAAAAGTATTACCAGCAATTAACAGGAGATAACTGACATCCATTAGACATGGCACGTGGAACTAGAACAGTCAACCCCAGTGAGCGAAATAAAGTGTTCAGTTCAACATTCGAACCACCTGAAGAAGGCCGAAGCGTACAACGGCTGAAAAGTTGTGATAAACCTGGCGACAAAGATGAGGACAATAGTTCGAATAATATAAATAATCTCCATTGGTACTTGCTTGATTTGATTTGATTTTACGGCTTATCAACCCTTTGCAGGTTATTTAAAGCCGGAATATATTTTTAGATTGTAAGATTTTATATTTCGGTGGGAGATAATGATTTAGTGATACAAATCTTGCTAATTAACCCATAGCTGGGGAGAATTGGTGTGTTCATACCACTCTCAAGGTTATTTGCGCGTAAGTGAATATAAAGAACACAAAAGGGAATTGGAACACGGCTCTCCAAGAAACAATTCCCATCCATTATCCATTATACCACCCGCACATCCATGCTTAGAGCACCTGGTATTCTCAATTGGTCACCTTTCTAGGTACTGACCAGGGTTGCTTAACTTCAGTGATCGTACGGAAATAGGTGTTTTCAACGTGACCATTAAACTCAGCCAACTCTCTCCGAATCCTCTGCACTGTCTGTCCTCAGATTGACACCCAAACACCCTAAGATGTTTGTATGCCATTGATACTTCTCAGGGCTGACGACGGAGTTAATAGATGTTTTGCCGGTAATGCCTAGTCAGATAACTTAGCTATGGGAGAGTGCATTATCAATATAATTATTAATTAAATAGTCTTTGGTCAAGGCTGTCTATGGAGGTAACAGCAAATGTGCAGTAATTTCCAAGACAGGTAAAGTATTTATAGAAGAGTGGTTTGACCATGTACTTGTTCACCGATAATGTACATTGGTAATGGTCATGGTTTTAATGCTATTGCCTAGAGTGGTCATGAAGAATAGTTTGTTCATATGCTTAATCATATATTATACTAATTGATCCGTGTTAAGTCTGATGACGGAGGTAACTTTATTTCTGCTCCACTATCTTATGCAATTGCTTTCTCATAACACCGTGTTAATATTGATTATAGATGTATCTGTGTATTGCTACTATTGCCTGGGCCAGGGATTTACTGGTGAGAAAAGTTTTAAACTTACTGCTTACTCCTTACACTCTCAACTGGTCCTTTTAAGATTTGACTAAGTTACCAGTAATTCTGCTGCTAGTTTCTGGACAATTAATATAACTATAAGAGATCGACATCCTCTATCAAGTGTTCCAAATAATGGGACCCAAGATAAACCTTGGCAGTCATAAAGTCTCTGTTAAAGAAAGGTATGACACCCTAAGAAAATCCATGGGGATATAGTACAGAGACTTGCTGAGGACTCCCATTCCTATGCAACTGTGGAGAAATGGGCTGTAGAAATCAAGCTGGGCAGGGACAGCACAGAAGATGTCCCTTGGTCAGGTCATCCAAAACACTCAACCATTGATGAACAAGGGCATGCCATTCAGTGTATGGTTTTGGATGACAGACGTCTTACTATCCAGCAGTAGGTAGGCTTTCCTACCGTCCGGTGAATACTCCTCCCCTTTCTCTTGGACAAGAGTACAGGCTCACACAGAGGTGTCCCTGTATTCACACCCATTCAACTCTGAGACCACATTATCTTGCAGGCTGTGCCAACTTCTCTCTGCCCACATCACGGTCGATAACCGTCTGTCTCTTACTTCAGGCCTTTTTTTTCCTCGGATATACTGGCTCTGTGTGAGACCAACTTTGACTCGTCTATACCTTCCTCTGACCTCTCGATCCACGGCTACCTTCCTCTCCCCAGAAAAAGACTTTCAAACCCGCATGCATGGCCTTGGAATTTACGTCAAGGACCATCTCGCGCTGGCTAGAGAGTTGTCTCTTGAATCTCCAGATCATTTGTACATGTCTCCGGGTATCTCTTCTCAATGCTGTAAGATACCTGTTCTTCCTTTATCGCTCTCCATCCTACACTCTGCATTTCTGACAGCATCGACAAGGCTCTTTCTCTCTCACATATTGCTCACATATTCGTGATTTTAACGCCCATCTTACCAAGTGGCTTAAAAACGCATTCAAACACTTAATTTTTCAATTTTTCAATCCCTCACGCAGATAGTTGATTTCTCAACACGTTTTCCCTACCACCGGGACGGTAAGGCTTCTCTTCTCGATCTATGTTTTACCTCCATCCCCGAGTCCTGTAGCGCCACGCAACTCTGCCCTCTTGGCAATTCTGATCATGCTGTAGTGCTTATCAATATCTCCTTCAACTCCACCCCCTGCAATGAACCTCCTACCACTAGAACCTCGTTCTGCTCCAACTCTCTGTAACCCCTTGCGTGCTAGTGGCTTCCCACCTTGCTTGGAGTGAAACAAACAAAAGAAAATACCAAAGTCGATAGGTATTAGTTCTGGTTCGGTCCATAATCTTTGGGATGAGCTAGCTTTCTGAAAGATGCGAGAAGCTGAAAAGTGTTGACATTTCCAGGACACTTCTCACTCGTTTCCAGGCTGACCTAGAGAATTTCCACCGCAGGTTAGTAAGTCAAAAATGATTTAGTAACGATAACGTTCCTAACCATGCATACTGCCTTAAAGAATAAATATTATCTACAGAGGAAGTGCTTTGAGGGTAAATTGCAACTCTTCCAGTGGCCTAGTCATAGTCCTGACCTTAAGCCAATTGAAAATCTTTGGGTGATAATGAACATGCGTACCCGTAACACAGAAGATGAGCTTTTTCGACAATTAAAGGAATGCTTGAAAAATCTGGCGAAGGACAAAAAAGAAGAATTTAGTCTATAGCATGCCACGAAGAATTAATGCCGTTATTAAAGCAAAATGTTACCCAAGAAAATACTATTAGGTTGGTGGAAAAAAAATGGCGTAATAATGTCGTTTTTTGACGTTAAAAAATACGTAAAAAACGACATTATTACGTCATTATTTTTGCACCAACCTAATAAATCATTATTTGACTTGTATAATGTATTAGGTTGGTGCAAAAATAATGACGTAATAATGTCGTTTTTTGACGTTAAAAAATACGTCAAAAAACGATATTATTACGTCATTATTTTTGCACCAACCTAATACATATGTACACCTGTATTAATATCCTATATTAATAAACGAATTCTATTACTTACTTGTCTAGGTAAAAATACAAAAATCAGCTTTCTATGAGTGCGCCCATTTTTTGCCTCATAATTTATATATATATATATATATATATATGCGTGTGTGTGTGTGTGTGTGTGTGTGTGTGTGTGTGTGTGTGTGTGTGTGTGTGTGTGAATACATATGTACATTATACAAGTCAAAAAAAGCATACTGCCTTAAAGAATAAACGTTATCTAGAGAGGAAAGTCGACGAGGGTAAATTGCAACTCTTCCAGTGGCCTAGTCATAGTCCTGACCTTAATCCAATAGAAAACCTTCGGGTGATAATGTTGTGAGTCCAAGACGAGTAATAGAATCCGTTTATTAATACAGGCTATTAATACAGGTGTACATATGTATATTATACAAGTCAAAAAATGTTTTAGTATTTTGTTGGATAACATTTTTAATAACGGCTCTTATTCTTCGTGGCATGCTACAGACTAAATTCTTTAATAAATCAACGTTCTTCTCCAGATTTCTCCAGCATTTCTATTGGTGCCACCGTTTTTTTTTTGTTTTTTTTTTTTTTGCCTCCTACTGTATATCAGAAGCGTCAGATCTGATATATCAGCAATATTCAATGTACAGGAGTATGTAAGAGAGATTCTGAGGAACAAAATTGTCTGTAACGACACTATGAACTAACTATGCAAGCAGTAGACACAACAAATGATTCAATATAAACACCCCATTTCATATAAGTGGTAAAGCTTTGACAAAACAAAACAAAACGCAATTACTTGGTTTAGCGTCATCCATACTGATGGGAAGTAAAAAAAAGTTCTCTATCAGGATTAATAGATAACAGCTTCGTTTTAGAGACGTTAAAGTTTAAAAGCCATTTCAACCGATCATGCTTAATTGCACTGACAATGGCGCTAAAATAAAACGTCTACCGAAACATCATTAAAAGAAAACATCTCAAACATGACTTCTCGCATTAGAAGACATATCTAATGGATATCAGTTATCAACTACCTCCTGTTAATTCCCCTCTCAAAGTTCACCATTGCCTTAACCGGGTATTGGACACACACCCTCAAGGACACATGGCACAGTGGATAAAGGCGTTGGTTAGAACCAGTGACAGGACCCAAAGAGTGTGAGTTCAATACCAGGTTAAGGCAGTGGAGAACTTTCAGAGGGAAACTAACAGGAGATAACTGATTAAACATGGCACGTGGAACTAGAACAGTGAGCGAAATAAAGGGTTCAGTTCGACATTCCAACCACCTGAAGAAGGCCGGAGTGTAAAACGGCCGAAACGTTGTAATAAAAATGGTAACAAAGATGAGGACAATAGTCTGCATAATGCAAATATTGTACATAATACCTTATCTAAAAATATATACAGATACTTAAAGGCCGAAGCGTTGTGATAAATATGGCGACAAAGATGAGGACAATAGTCCGAATAATATAATAGTGTACATAATACTTAATCTCAGAAATATAGACAGATACTGAAAGGCCGAAACGTTGTAATAAATATGGCGACAAAGATGAGGAGAATAGTGCGAATAATGTAAATAGTGTACATAATAACTCATCTCAGAAATATAGACAGACACTGAAATGCCGAAACGTTGTAATAAATATGACGACAAAGATGAGGACAATAGTCCGAATAATGTAAATAATGTACACAATACCTCATCTCAGGAATATAGACAGATACTGAAAGGCCGAAACGTTGTAATAAATATGGTGACAAAGATGAGGACAATAGTCCGAATAATATAAATAGTCTACATAATACCTCATCTCAGAAATATAGATAGATGCTAATCGGTTTCTACTCAAGATCACTTAGCTTTTGTAGCCGTCAATATTTATGTTTCACCCCAAGCAAGGCAATAAAGTTACTAAGACTCAAGAGGATACTTAGTTTGAAAGAATATGAGAAAAAACTTTTTATGGAAAGAAAACTATAAAACAATTGGATTTAAAAAGACGGAGGATAACGGTTGACATTGTATTTAAATTTGTGAAGATCAATGTTGAAAGCAAGAAACAGGAAGAGAATACTGCGAGAGAAGAGACTATTTCGTTTTTTGGGGCATCAAAACTTACAAGTCATTCCTTGCCCCAAATGATTGGAGGCCATTTTCGAAAGCAGTTGCCAATTCTACTTTTCAAACCTGTACGACTTATTGTTAAGACAAGGAGTATAAATACGTAGTTGGGAACTTGTGACATCAGAAAGGTCGTTAATGAAGATAGGAAATAGCGTAGGTTCAACCATAGAGCAATGGGACCCCCCCCAATTTAATGGGAAATGATCTATACCATTTCAATTTGGGACTAATCAAAGTCATTTTTCAGACTAAGCAAGTTCATAACGAAATAGCCAAGTTCAAAATGGAATAGACAAATTTAAAATGGAATAGTCAAATTTAAATTGGGACATAGCAAATTAAAAATGGATTAGGCAAATTCAATTTGGGACTGAGCAATTATTTTGCTAAAAAAACTTTAAATATTTTCATGATAAAATAATAATGTTCAACTAAACTTTACCCTTAAAATGTTTTACCTTTTAGGAACAATCAATAAATCCATTTTGAATTAGTCTATTTCATTTGGAATTTGCCACGTCCCATTCTGAACTTGGCTGTTTCATTGTAAACTTGCTTAGTCCCAAAATGAAATGGTATAGAAGTGTGGCTGTTCAATATAACGTTTATTACAAGATTTGTGAAGAAGAGTTGTATTAAGTTAAATATTCAGCCAGAAACAGCATAGCCTTTCAGTTTCTGAAGGACGCCATCATGCCAAATACTGTCAAAGGAATTGGAAAGCCACTGCCCAACCCTCTCTTATCTAAAGTTTGATAGACAAATTCAGTAATAACTGGTAACACATCGCCGGTTGACCTAAAGAAATGACAGCCATATTGTTTATTTGAAAGAAGGCCGTGTGAAATGAGTGGTCGATCGGACAAACAGCCACAAATAAATGCACGAGTCGAATAATTATGAAAAGAAAGCGAACAAGTGAAAGTTTATATAATCGCAAAGACCCGACCCTCATTCTTTGACATCCAAATTCGTGTTGACGGCAGGTTAGAACTCTGTCTGACATTCGCGGAAGCTCAATTTCAATAGACACGGAATGAGACCGACATCGTAAGGAGCGAAACTATCAAACGCATTTAATGATAATTACCATCTCTGTCACTTGATACGTTTCCCCAAACCTGCGTCCTGTCGATTGATTGATTAGCGCTGGGTCAAAGTAAAGGGATTCGTTATTATAGGGCGTCAACCACCTGTTCATTAAAAGGAATCCTCCCCGAGGCGATCGATCATTCGGCTGTCAAAAGTGGACATGGCTCGTTTCAGTGAGTTTCGGTTCGAGGCATGACGACAAAACAGGACGATCGATTTTTTGTAACGGTCTCGGTGTACTTGATTGTATCTGTACAGTTTTATAATGCTGGAACGAAAGATTTTACAAGGTGGTGATTGTATGCTCTCTCAAGTTCAGCGTACAAGGCAAAAGGACAGATGAATCGAAATATTCTGCATGACATATAGATATGAGTAGATTACGATAGGTATATGCCTATAGAAGACATGATGGAGTAATGGATAGCCGCTGGGATTGCGGAATCGGAGAGCCGGTTTCGAATTAGAATCGAATTAGATCGAATTTACTGGCATTCACTTACGTTCTAATGCCCTTGGGAAACGTATGAATCCTCTTCTCCACCCCATCTATTGATAAGTGGCAGGACAGACCGGCTTCTATAGTCTTGGATGGCAGAAAGAAATGGCAACCTGCTGCGGGAAACAATCTGCCTCTTCAGTCATGTATCGAAAGATAGATGATCGTATAAGCGTGTATCATGGATGTCACATAACTGACTGACATGCATATGAACAAAATTAGATTGAAATATCATATATATATATATATATATATATATATATACAGGTAACTACACTCGTCTCGGAAAACCTTCGGTTTCTTGTTTCGCTAATGATCAATTCAATTTCGAAGGAAAACAAGGTTTAAAAAAAAGAGCTAGGAACATGAATGTCTGTCAAAAATTATCGTACAGGTCCAAAGCCCAAGGAAAAACAAAAACCCGATACGAGTAATCAACTAACTAAAAAAGTGCTCAATACAAAAGTAGAGCTGACCTAGTCAAACCTAGAAAGCCAGACAAACCTACCAAGGTTTCTCCTAAGCAGATCATCAGGGAAACATTTTTTGAATTCTCGTAAACTTGTATTTTGATTGGTCATTCCAGCTTATGTAACAGCATTTCCCCTTAGCGAGCGGTGTTTGATTGATTCGAACCTTTTAAAACCCTTTATTCTACATTCAACATCATCACTTGATAAGACACCAGAAGTGTTAAACAAAATGGGTATTTTTGTAGTGATTTTATATCATATTTATGTTATAATTTTCGAATAAATAATTAAATATATATATATATATATATATATATATATATATATATATTCATTGATACATGTTTCATTAAATAATATAGACAAGTGTTTATTCATTTTATGTAAATTCTTTTCATATAGTCTAATAAGCTAATTAATATTATCATTAAAAGAAGCAAGAAAATCCCAATATTGATACATAGTTTTTAATCCAATCTAAGCTTTCGTCTTACATAAGTCATTATCAAAGTTGACAATTACATTACAATATATTAAGCAATACACGGACAAGAATGTGATGATAGTCTGTTTCTGTTTATATGGAATATTTCTAAGCAACGACAAACTCGTGCATATAATAATAGCGCGTATCTATATGTATATATAGAGAGGTTGGGATTGGTAAATTGTCAACGTTTTAAATTTTTAATTTCGTGCTTGCTCGTTGATTGTTTTTGTTGACTGCACAGTATAGTATTTTCAATTAGGCATCGTCTGTGAGGAAAATAGCACCAAGACGCAATTCACTCCGCCAGAAATTTGGAAATGGCGTGGTGCACTGATTGCTATTCGCGCCGGAAAACCCAGTACGGATATTTCCGAGTGTTTGGGTGTTATACCTGCATTCATTTCTCAAGAAGCCTGAGACTCAACACGGAGGCCTATATCAAGTGCCTTATGGAGGTAGTGCTGCCCTGGGTCAAGAGAGTGGCTTCTGGAAGACCCTATGTCTAACAACAGGATTAGTAAAACTCAGTGTTGGCTGTTAGACAATTCTGCGACGACATCACACCTTACATCTGGCCACCTTAACTCCCCAGACTGCAAACCCCTTGATGATTATGTGTGGGGCGCAGTTGAGCAAGGGACCAAGAAAACACCTTGTAATATCAAAGATAAACTGAAGGCAATGATTATGGCAGTATTCACAAATATAAACAAGGAGACCGTCCAGAAGTGATGCAGAAGATTCCGAAGTCGTCTGGGGGCTGTGGTTGGAGCCAATAGCAATTTTATTGAATAAAAGTATTCTTTAGAATTTCAAGATATTTTTGTGTAATTTTTGTCAATATATCTGTTAAAATGAGATGTCAATGTTATTTTCATTTTTACGTAATTTAGATGACAATTTAACCTTCGGACACTGTATACAACAGTTATAATTCACAAGCAACCATATATAAAATAAATTGCCAAATCGACAGATGAGAAACAAAGACGGTTATAAAGAATTCTATTTAAAAATGCCGCTTATGAAACATCATTTACACATCAGGATTAAATTTCCTTTTATGGTGTTTCTCTTTACGTCTTAAAAAAAAAAATTGAATAATGAAAAACAGAAGATGATGATTAATCACCCTCAAGCTCCAGCCCAGATATTGCAGCAATAGCGCTAGTTTCTGCCAAATCTGGATTTTACAAACATAGAGCATAGCAGGAAGAGTCCGATACTTACTGGAGCGCTAGAGGTAGACGATCATTTTCACAACATCTTTTGCAATTGATCGTATATACGAGTTTCACTTGATGTCTGGAGTAAGCTTGCTGGTATTACATTTCGGCAATTCTATTTCTCTGTGTATATCTCTTTGATGAGGTATTATGATTACTTTACATTATTCGCACTATTAAACTCATCTTGCCATTTTCACAACGTTTCGGTCATTGTACGCTCCGGCCTTCTTCAAGTAATTGAATTTTTTTATCAATATCTTTCTATATCTCTGAGATGAGGTATTATGATTACTTACGTTATTTACATTATTCGGACTGTTCTTCTGATCTTCGTTGCTATATTCATAACGTTTCGGCCGTTGTACGCTCCGGCCTTCTTCAGGTGATTGGAATTTTTCTTCATTATCTGTCTATATGTCTGAGATGAGGTATTATGATTACTTACGTTATTTACATTATTCGGACTGTTATCTTCATCTTCATTATCATATTCACAACGTTTCAGCCGCTCCAGCCTTTTTCAGGTGTTGGGAATTTCAAAACGTAAGGCCAATAAGGCACAGTGAGACGCCTTCGCGGAGTCGAACATCAACCACGCTCATAGGGGGCAGTGAATTTTCTCTATGATGGTTTAATGAGAGCAGTTTCGTTTTGGAGACAGCAAAATTTACAAGCCATTTCTTGCCCCTATAAACCATTGATTGGAGTTTCTTTTCGAGACCAACGTCCTGTTTAGCCTTGTCAGCATTGCCGGATTTACTATTGAGACAGGAGTAAATAGTAGTGTCGTCTGCATAGATACCTACTTGAGAGTTGATGATATCAGGAAGATCATTGATGAAGATCAGAAATAGAGTAGGATCCAGGACAGAACCTTAGGGAACACCCGCTTTCATATTAATTACCGTATTTCATAGATGCACGTCCCACTCTTTCAAAGAGTGCATCTGCTAACAGCTGGAGCTTCTGCTGTTTATCTCGATGTCCTAGACAAAATCCAAAGAAGGATCTGCAATGTAATCAATACTGACTTGGCGTCTCGACTGCAGTCTCTTTCTTGGAGATAATAAGGATTTTTTTTATATAAGTCTTACTATTTAACCCACAGCAGGGAGAACAGGTGAATTTATACATTTCTCATAGTTATTTGCACGTAATATAAGAAAACCGAGGAGCATTCGACCTCAGCTCTCCGACCCTTCATTCTTAATTCATTACACCACCAGCAAATTCAAGCTTAGAGCACTTGTTATTCCCGAGCAGTTACCTATTTAGTTAATGACCAGATTCAAGGTTGCTTACCTTCGGTGATCGGACGAGAATTCGTGTTTCAACGTGATATGGCCGTAAGCCAAAAAGTTTAAATGAGTTTGTAGTAAAGGCTTGTATATATGCATGTGTAACTAGCCTCTCGTATTCGAGGATAACCCGTCTACTAGAGCTGTTAGCAAATCCCTATTGCAGACGCTTGCTCAGGCGCATTTGTGTTTATTCAACACCCAGAGAGCTCACTTGTAATTTATACTGCAACTATGCTGACCAGATCTCAGTTACAGTTTCTGTGAAAGAGAGCTTTATCTAGAGTGATAAACAATTTGAACAAAGTCAGCGCGCTCAAACCCTCTGCCACGATGACTTGTGACTTCGTGCTAGCAGAGCTACCAACGCACCCCCCCCCCCCAATGCGACTTCGAATTTCAGTGTCGCATAATTCGGTTCTTTTTTTTAAAATACTTCTCAAATACTTAAATTTTTGTACTTGTTTGTTATTGGTATCTCCAAGTTGTAGTCAGCAATTTTGGGCTCATCCATTTGCTAACAGGCTGCCTTCATGCAGTAACAGATAGGCCAACCTGCACATCTGTCAGTTTAGCATCCCAATAGATATTTCACACAATTTTGTGCGGAAATCTTTCGACCTGGAAATAATGAAACTCATCTCCCCATCTTTTTTTGCGTTTCTGTTTCTGAAGGAGTTAATTTATACTTCGGGTCTTATCTTTTACATTTGCATATTAATTAATGCGGTATCCTTGTAATTGCTGCCCAAGTATAACAAAAACTTAGCATTCCTTTCCATGGTAAAGTGGAGGACTAGAATTGTCACACACGTATCTTGCAACAAGATAATTCAACAATTCATTCGAATTAGATAAAACTACTTTAGAAAATCAAATTTTCGTAGGTCATTTCAGCTGAGGTTTTTTCCCGTTAATTTTTTCTGTTTAATTTTAAAACCCATACTGTTTTCATCTCGTGGATTTTGGGTTTTATGATGCAAAGCCGCCCCCATCCCACCACCACACACAGACACCAAAAAATCTTTCTTGTCTTGTTTCGTACTGAAGGTCACTACGTGCAATCAGAGATTAACCCTTCCGTGTGTCGTTATGATAATGCTGATTAAAAAGGATTACAGAAACGTAAAAGGGAAGGGCTAATCACATTTCTGTTGGGATTAAGTATCTCAAAGGATCATGACGAATATGGGATTGTTCTATTAGGAAAATGGAAAGAGAGCCCATGTTACCAGGGAAATGAGAGGGAAAGTAGTTTCAGATGACCTTCAGAAATGGAATTTCAGAACTCTAGACATAAAATTCAAATGAAGCGAACTGAAAGAAAGAAAGAAAGAAAGAAAGGAAGGAAGAAAGAAAGGAAAAAGAAAGGAAGAAAGAAAGGAAGAAAGAAAGAAAGAAAGAAAAAAAAAGAAAAAAAAGAAAGAAAGAAAGAAAGAAAGAATAAAAAGAAAGAAAAAAGGAAAAAAAAAAGAACCGAAGATCCGAAAGAAACAAAGAAAAAAATGGAAAGAAAACCTGAAAGGAAGAAAAAAGGTAGAAAAAAGGAAAAAGAGAAAGAACCATCATATAGGAAATAAGAAAGAAAGAAAACAAACCGGAAAATAAAATGAAAGAAAAAAGAAAGAAAGAAAAAGGAAGAAAGAAAAAAAAAGAAAAGGGACCCGAAAATCTGAATGAAATAAAAACAAAAACAAAGTATACCGAAATTAAGAATAAAAGAAAGACATATAGAAAGGAAGAAAAAAAAGAACGAAAGAAAGAAAGAAAACTCTTAAAAAAAAGTGAATAGGAAATATGAAAGAAAGAAAGAAAGAAAGAAAGAAAGAAAGAAAACAAACCGGAAAAGTGAAAAAAACAAAGTGAACCGAAAATAAGAAAGAAAGCCATAAAGAAAAAAAAAACGAAAGAAACAAAAAAGAAAGAAAGGACGAAAGAAACAAAAAAGAGAAAGATATTAATGGGAAAATTTGAAGGAAAACGTGTAAATAATAAACAATGAAAACGCGAGAAATAAACCATGATCATGAAAAGAACAAAAGAATCAAATGAAATCAAGAGAAAAAAAAACATAGCAAAAAAAGAAAGAAAGGAAAAGAACAAGGAAACAAATGGCGGTGAAAAGGGTGGAAAAGAGAAAGTGTAATAAAGAAGGAAAGATTATAAAGCAATGGGAAGAGAAGGAAAGTAAAAGGAGAAAGAGAAGAAAAAGGAGTAAAGAAAAAATGAAGACGGAAAGATTAAGGGGTGTAAATAAAACATGAAATAAAAACGAAAAGAAAAGAAAAAAAAAAGAAGAAAAATCGAATTGAAGCAAGAGAAGAAAATATAATAATGGAAAGACAAGAAAAGAAGAAAGAAAGCAAGAAAAAGGCAAATGGAATAAAGACGCAGGTGGAGGAGAAAGAGAATGAACAACAAAAATAAAGTGGGAATAATTAAAGAAAGAAGGAAATAAAAAGAGAAAATATAATCGAGAGAAAAGAAAACACAGGTAAAACAGTGACAACATCTAAAAAATAAAAATTGGATATTATCATCGTCTCTTACTGAGATGTGGTTTGATAAAATTATGATCTGAGGCTAAATTGTCAATTATAAACAGACAGGCCAACCGTTCGGCCGGAAGAATTGTTTCAGATTAGCTGCAAACCTAAGGTCAACAAGAACAAAGTATAAACGAACACATTAATCGAAAATCAATCCATTTACTCAAGCAAAGTGCTACAAACTTTACAAATATTATTACTGATAATGTTGCAACGCTAATCAACTAAATTTGATCGAATAAAATAACGTATACCTGGTTGTAACATTGTGAACTGGCCATATCCCGTTGAAACACCGATTCTGGTTCAATCATCGAAGTTAAGCAACCATGAGTCTGGCCAATAATCAGATACGTGATCGCTAGAGAAGGCCTATCATGCTTTCAATTGATACAACATAACTAGTTATACTCATATGATATGTAACGGCTTCTGGACTGAAAGGTAGCAAGACCCACCCGGAAGGGACTGAGTGGTCAGTGTCGGATATTTTTATTGCTATAACGATAAAAACAGACATTGATTGAGTACGGCGATATCAGTTGAAACACCTTTGAAACAAGTTAAGCAACGCCAATACTCAGATATGTGATTGCTAGAGAGTACCAAGTACTGTAAGCTACACCAGTGCTTCTCAACCTTTTTAAGCCTATAGACCATTTTTTCTTCCAAAAATTCCAATGGACCACCCCTACTTTTAATTTTAGGCTGTTCAATTTTCAAAGTAAAATACTCAATGAAAAGATCTATATATATATATATATATATATATATATATATATATATATATATATATATATATATATATATATATATATATATATATATATATATATATATATATATATATATATATATGATAAAAAATAAAATAAATGTAGAACTGCATTATATCTACGTAATTTCGAAGTTTTCAAATATAATGAACATGTGTGTAATTAAGCAAAATATATTTTTAATTCTTCAAATTGTGAACAATTTAGATACATTTTTGTGAAATAGCAACAATTTTGTATGGGTACAAATTCTCTGTGGATCACTAGAAATGCTATGTGGACCACCGGCGGTCCAGCTGTACCCTGTTTCGAAACACTGTGCTACGTCAAGGGCCTAGCAAAGTCTTAAACTGATAAAATGTCGCTACTTATACTGTTATCATACGTAAGGGATTCTGGACTGAAATGTAATGAGATCTAGATGAGAGGGGGCAGAGTGGCCAGTGGTCATTGTCGGATTTTTTATTACTATACTAATAATAGCGATAAAAACAGACATACGAGGGTCATTCAATAAATAAGGTGAATTTTTCGGTATAAGGACTTCTAATACAGATAGAAGCTTACTTTTTTTCTTTTTTTGGTTTTACTTCTTTTTCACATAGATTTAATTTCTTTTGCAGATTTAAAAAAAAAACTTTGAGAGTTTTGGCGATTAACAAAGATGGCTGACCAAGAAGCATGCCCCAGGATTGAACTGTGGTCAGTTATCAAGTTTTTGGTTGCTGAAGGGTGCAAACCAGTTGAAATTCATAGGAGAATGTCAACTGTGTATGGTGCCACATGTTTCAGCCAAAAAAATGTCTACAAGTGGGCTACATTGTTTAAAGAAGGACGGAGCAGTGTTGAGGATGAAGACAGGCCTGGGAGGTCTACAGAAGTGAGATCTCCTGAGGTGATCGAATCAGTCAATGACTTCATTCAGTCTGACAGAAGAACTACTGTGAACTGCTGAGGAAGGTCAAGAAAGACATAAAGAACAAACGTAGGGGTCCTCAGTCAGAAGGAGTCATCTTGCATCATGACAACGCAAGGTCTCACACAGCAGCCCAAACGGTGCAGACTATCAACGAGCTGGGCTGGGAACTGCTCCCTCATCCCCCTTACAGCCCAGACCTTGCCCCTTCAGACTTTTACCTGTTTGGTCCCTTGAAAGCGTTCACGAGAGGCACAAAGTTCAAAAGTGACGATGAAGTCAAAAGTGTTGTGAGCGACTGGCTGGGACATCAGTCCAAAGATTTTTACGCTGAGGGAATACGGAAGCTTGTGCACATATGGGAAAAGTGTGTGACAGTTCTGGGAGGCTACGTTGAAAAATAAAAAAAAAGTAAGCTTCTATCTGTATTAGAAGTCCTTATACCGAAAAATTCACCTTATTTATTGAATGACCCTCGTATAAAATGAGAGTAAAAATAGCAACGAAAACACAATAAAGTTGTGAACCCCTGGTCTCTGGGAAAACTGTACAGCATTTACCATCAGATAGGAATATTGATATTACGTAGCAACTCAGCACTCTCTTCTTTGATTCCATGAACATTTCTAGAATTCTTAATACTTGTTTAACATTTGGAAAACATTCTTCGCTCTGCCAATACACCATAGAATTAGTGTGACATATGTTCCATCGTCTGTTACGACATAATTTAGTATAGTTTGTTTTGTTTTACGGCATATCAACCTCAATGCCGACAAGATTCTTATTGCTAGTAAAATTTCTTTTAAAAAATGTATTGCTGGTAATATTTTTCCTTTAAAATATTCCCTGTTGGTAATAATTTTTTTTCAAAAATGCATTACTGGTATTAAAACCTATTTTTATATTTTCATAGTATTTTGACCCAGTTTTGTGGTTAACAATTTGCCCACAGCTGGGATCCTAACAGGTGCTACCATCCCGGATCAGGATACCCTTGGGAACACCAGCAATTAAAAGGAGTTTCTACGCTCCTCAGATCATCTTGATCAGAGGCCTTGCTGTCGGATGTTGTTTATGGTCTTACCAAGGACGAGGATGTAATTTATGGTCATACTCCGGACGGCATAATTTAGTTAAACTTCCATATCTACTTGATTCTGAGGTTTGTGACCAATTGGGACTAAAAGGAACTGTAAGTAAATATTACGTCACTAAATCATTATTACCTCAAAGAGAAATTCTTATAATCTAAAAATATTTCCAGGTTTTCAATGACATACAAAGGGTTCATAAATCATAAAAAACGAATAAATCCTTGATTTTGATGTTTCCATATCTTAGTACATAACTTGGACTGTTCATTTTCTGCACGATCATACAATGTCTTATATGTACGAGGACCGAAGTTAAGCAACATCGGCCCTAGCCAGTACCTAGATCGGTGACCAATTGGGAATACCAGGAGCTGTAAGCATGGATGTGCGGACGGATAATGGTTCCGAATTATTAATCAGAGAGACGATTTCCAATTCCCGTTGGGTTCGTTATATTGACTTGCGAAAGAATATTCTTGAGAAAGGCATGAATCCGCCACTTCTCCCATAGCTATGGGTTAATTAGTAAGAATTTGTCACTAAATCATTATTATCTAAAAAAAATTCTTACAATCTAAAAATTGTTCCAGTCTTTAAATAAACTGCAAAGGGTTGATAAATCATAAAAAACGGATCAATTTATCCATAATTATCATGTCTCTAAATCTTAGCACATAACTTGGTCTGGTCATTTTCCTTACGATCATAAAATGTCTTCTTATATTTAATAGTTATTCCTTTCATCACGCTTTCCTTTACTACGTATCTAACGGGCTTGTGCAAATGGTTGTCAGAACAGCTGTTGGGAGAGATAGCGAAAGACAACATTTGCTATTAGGTACTAACGTCAGGAAATTGTGGAGAGTCATGATTGGCCACGTCTTGGAGGAAAAATGCACACAGAATAAAACGTGGAATCCACATTTCAGTTTTCAATATGCGTTCGATGGTTAAAGACACATCAGCATGATATGCGCAAAATATATCACGCTATTCGCCATATGTATTGGCGAACTATCACGATTTATGAAAAGAGAATAGTTGTTGATTAGAGTTAAAAATGATAAATGCAATTCTTTGCAACAGGCCTTAGTCAGTCAATTACAAAAATACTATTTCGTCTAGGAAGATCTCAGCTAGAGACTCCCTACTTCCAAGGAGATATCGCCAGAGGTACTGAGGAAAGCAGTGCATAACCTATTTAACGAGCTTGTGTAAATGGTTCTCTTGATTAAGAGACGTAGCGAAAAACCAACACGATCAGAAAAAAATTG
>OZ010598.1:16028394-16105894 GCA_963932145.1 Acanthosepion lycidas
ATATAATTTTATTGTTCTCTGAAATAAAATTTGATCAGTTTAAATGCATCTAAACATAAAAATAATGTTTAGCTCCATTAGACATTATAAAATACTCTTTAAATTTCGTTCATTTTAACAAAAAGTTAAAATTCGGACAGAACTTATGAGATGACCTGATATATATATATATATATATATATATATATATATATATATATATATATATGAAATATGTGGTGCTAAAATTAAATTAGTAAAGTTTATGATCTAAAATGGCGAAATCCATTTTGTTAGCGAAGGGATTTCACCATTTTAGATCATTAACTTTAATGATTTACTTCTTGCTTATAGTAACACACACACACACACACACACACACACACATATATATATATATATATATATATATATATATATATACCGGATGTAAAAACAAAATTCTTCAAGAGTTTGAATTTTAGTTGGATTCGTTATATTCCCTTACGCGCAAATAACCTTGGGAAAGGTATGAATCCATCGATTCTCCGCCACCAGCTATGGGTTAATCAGTAACACTTGTATCACTAAACCATTATTATCTCCAAAAGAATTCTTAGAATCTTAAAATATTTCTTGGTTTATTAAATATGTTTTGGCTTATTTTCTGCAAAAGGGTTGATAAGCCTTAGAAAACGAATCAACAAGCCAACAGCTGTCTGTATGACAGACATTTGGGAATGCGATGTTGCTCCATATGGATGACGTGGGCAGTCCATCGGTTGAGCGAAAATATTTCGGGTTGTGACAATAATAATAATAATAATAATAATAATAATAATAATAATAATAAGAAGAAGAAGAAGAAGAAGAAGAAGAAGAAGAATCTTGTGATCGAAATCTCAAAGATGTGGCACATGGGAACATCAACAATCCCTGTTGTAATTGGAGCCCTCGGATTGGTTGGAAAAGATTCCAGTAGACTAATTGAAGGGATTCCTGGAAGTCCATGCCTCAAAGAGATAAAAATGAATTGTAATCTCGAGTGAAGCCTACACCTTACGAAGGGCTTTATGTATGTAAAATATGTTTGTGTTTTTTTTTTCTTTTAATTGGTCCGTGGAAAATCATGATGCCATTTCTAACCTTAGGTCCCTGGGCGGGACCCGAGAAGAAATATGTAAATGCCAGAAATCAAAGGAAATAATAATAATAATAATAATAATAATAATAATAATAATAAGAAGAAGAAGAAGAAGAAGAAGAAGAAGAAGAAGAAACGGAAGGGAAAAAAAATAGATACACTCTGTTTTACACCCGGGAATTATTTTTGTCATTTTTCAGCATATTTTGAAAAATATTTAATGAAAAGTTTGCGGAATTGTTTGAGTGGTTTTTAAATTAGTTCAAATGGGTGACGTAAAGGTAATTTCCATATCAGAATATTCATTCAAAGTATCTTCATTTCTTTATTTGTTAATAGCAATATATATATATACAGTCTTTGGTATGGAAGTATCGCTGTATGACTTCTTACTGAGTCTACGTGCTCGCTCACTGTGACTCCTACAACGCTGTTACTTCACCCTCACTCTTCCGGTTACCGACAACCTTTTACTCTGGACTCGACTCGTCTCTTCGGTCTTGCTCTCTCTTACTCTCGTCTCGCTCTTGCAGTAGTATATGTATATACTGGGTGAGTTCATTTGTATAATAAGGGGAGAACCCCTCAACACAAACAAAGAAAACTGCCGACGGGGCACGTTCGCTTCCTTGGTCCTCTGTTGACTTTTAAACTCTGTCACACATGCACATACACACACGTGTCTATCACGCACATATATTTCCCACACGCACGCACATTCTTATAGATAGTTTCAATGTCTTTTCCTTTCATTAAAATTGTGTACACATGTAAATACTTTTGCTAATACTTGCAATAATTGTCGTTTGTTTTAAATGTTTTTTTTTTCTTCTTAATTTTACCCGGGCTCCCATGACACTGCCAATAATATATATGGAACAAATATACCAGGAGAATTAAAAACTTATAAAAAATGTTGAATCGGGCAACAAATCTAAATTCTAACTTTTCTAGTATGAATCTATCTCAAGCAACGAGCCAGCATGCACGAGGTCTACCAAACCTATTTCAGAACACCCTGAAATTTAGAATACGCCGACTGCACCTCTGTAGAAAGATAAGACACCCCTCTAAATGAGGCATCCTGAGTAAGACGATAAACTACATCTGCAACCTGGGTAAGATGATATACTACATCCGACAGCAAGGCCTCTTATCAAAAGGTTTTGAGGATCGTGTAACCACCTTTTAATTGTTGGTGTTACTAGATCCACACCGGCCCGGGGTGGTAGTACTTGTTAGGGTCCCAGCTATGGGCAAATAGTTAACCCCTAAACTGGGGTGAAAACGCTATGAAAGTGTAAAAATAGATATTGACACCAGAAATATATTTTTGTAAAATATTATTAACAACTTTTTTTCTGAAGAAAAAATTATTACCAGAAATAATTTATTACCAGCAATACATTTTTGAAAAAAATATATTACCAGCAATATATTTTTGAAAAAAAAAAAAAAATTACGAGCAATATAATTTTGAAAAAAATATTACCAGCAATACATTTTTGAAAAAAATATTACTAGTAATACATTTTTGAAAAAAAATATTACCAGCAATATATTTTTGAAAAAAAAATATTAGCAGCAATAAAAATCTCGCCATTAAATAACCCATTGAGGTTGATATACCGTAAAACAAAACAAACCATACCAAATCTATTTCAGATAATAAATAGATTAAGAAGACCGCTTTTTGTTTGCCAGTTTTCTAAGCGGTGAAGAGTCAGTTAATTTTAAATCAGTTTGGTAATCCTGACCAGATTTTGGAAGTAAATCTCTGCGCGCAGCAGGGAACGCCCAACTATTTCAACTCTAGACAATCCAAAGGGCCACTGGTTAATATCTTCTATGCTATATTTCCCATCCTTTCTTTTTTTTTTTTATAAACTGATACCTCGAGGTCAGATCTGTATGTTAAATCTTCCACTGTATTTCTGATCCAAGACAGGCCATTAAGATGACGACGATGGCGGGAGGTCGGCACGATGAAATTGTTATTAACGATTTTAGTATCAATAACACGACATTGAATGATTAAGTGTTGTTCCTGTTGGAAGGGGATGACGTGGGGCGGGGGAAACAAAGGGGAGAGGTAGGGGGTAATGTAGATTTCAGTCGAATCGAAATTACGGAATGATATCCTAATCAGGTCTCATTGAAGTTAATTCTCTAGAAAAATGAAGACACAACGAAGATAAACGATTTCGGTGGGAAACGGACCTGTCAGCGTGCATATCCTTCCACGTTAGAGACGTGGTCCGGTGAAAGCCTGTCTGGAAAGACCTATTTGGGAAGTTTTCTAAATGACCATTACGTGGACGTAATTTATTGAACAGTGGGTGTCGCAATACAGGAAAGCTGGGCAGACATCTTACTCTATTCACACAGCCCTGCCCAATAGGACGAGCTAAAGGATCCCACCTACAGTTTTGTTGTCATGGGCACTTAGATTGCTCCCCATTATTGGACAGTATCAGAAAATTGAAACGGTTGTTGTTGTTGTTGTTGTTGTTCTTCTTCTTCTTCTTCTTCTTCTTCTTCTTCTTCTTCTTCTTATTATTATTATTATTATTATTATTATTATTATTATTATCCCATTATAATTGTGCCTGTACCTTCCTTCATTAGTTCGCACGACCGTTTCGCCCGGCCAGTACTTCATAAATAATGGACTATTCCGTTTTGATCACGTGAAAGGACGGGAAAAGTCACTACCTGGTTTCATTTAAAAAAAAAAAATGAACGCATGAAAGAAAGAAGGGAAGATAGGAGTGTTTAAGATCTCTTGTCAACACCTCATAAGTACTGCACTACTCCGTTTTGATCGTGTAGAAAGAAGGGTTTAGACACTACTTAGTTTCAGTGAGAAGAAAGAAAGAAAGAAAGAAAGAAAGGAGAAAAAAAAAGGATGATAAAAGTCTTTACTGACTCCTGCCAAAACATGTACTATTCTGGTTTGGTGACGTGGAAATAGAGGAAAAGACACGACGAAATTTCAGTGACAAGAAAGAAAGAAAGAAAGAAAGAAAGAAAGAAAGAAAGAAAAGTACGATAGAAGTCTTTACCGACTCCTGCAAAAACATTATAAATATGTACTATTCTGGTTTGGTGACGTGGAAATAGAGGAAAAGACACTACGAGGTTTCAGTTAGAAGATGAAAGGAGGAAAGAAAAAAAAAAAAGAAAGAAATTCTGTCAATTCTTTATAAGTAACGGTATATTGTTTTGATGATGCGGATAATGGGGGAAAATACTACCCAGGTTCAGCGAGAAAATAAAAATAGAAAGAAACAAAAGATCGAAGTATTAAACTCTTCGATCTCCCCTTTTTTCTTTCTTTTTTTATTTTCTCACGGTTGTTTCATTGAAACGGAAAAAAAAAAATGTCAGTGTCAATTTTTTTTCATTTATACCCCCTTACTTCTTAAATAACAGCCAACATTTCATAATTATTGTTTTTATTGCGAAATTTTGTTAGAGTTGTTCAAATATTTAACGAGGCGACGGGGGAATTTCTACGAATATTTTATTGCTGTAGAACTCGCGCTGAACTTATCCAACCATTTAGATTAAATTTCAACAGAAATTTAAAATAGGTAAAACGGGAAAATTTCTCAGGTTAAAACTATGGGCTACGTGTACGAGGACTGAAGTTAAGCAACATCGGCTCTAGCCAGTACCTAGATCGGTGACCAATTGGGAATACCAGGAGCTGTAAGCATGGATGTGCGGACGGATAATGGTTCCGAATTATTAATCAGAGAGACGATTTCCAATTCCCGTTGGGTTCGTTATATTGACTTGCGCAAGAATAGTCTTGAGAAAGGCATGAATCCGCCACTACTCCCATAGCTATGGGTTAATTAGTAAGAATTTATCGCTAAATCATTATTATCTAAAAAAAAATTCTTACAATCTAAAAATTGTTCCAGTCTTTAAATAACCTGCAAAGCGTTGATAAATCATAAAAAACGGATCAATTAATCCATAATTATCATGTCTCTAAATCTTAGCACATAACTTGGTCTGGTCATTTTCCTTACGATCATAAAATGTCTTCTTATATTTAATAGTTATTCCTTTCATCACGCTTTCCTTTACTACGTATCTAACGGGCTTGTGCAAATGGTTGTCAGAACAGCTGTTGGGAGAGATAGCGAAAGACAACATTTGCTATTAGGTACTAACGTCAGGAAATTGTGGAGAGTCATGATCGGCCACATCCTGGAGGGACAATGCACTCAGAATAAAACGTGGAATCCACATTTCAGTTTTAAATATGCGTTCGATGGTTAACGACACATCAGCATGATATGCGCAAAATATATCAGACTATTCGCCATATGTAATGTATTTACTTGGTTACGTGATTAATGGCGGTAATTCACTTCTTTACATGAGGTCCACCTTTCTATATTGCAGTGAATGATGGACAATTGAGTCACAAATTAAAAAAAAGAAAAAGGGATTTGAAACAGTAAAGATATTGAGAGTAACATGGACAAATCATATGACAAATGAAGAAAGTTCTGGGTATTACGATAAACTACATCCGGCATCAAGGCCTCCGATCGGGAGATTGGAGGTTGTAAGCAACTCTTAATTGCTGTTGTGTCTAGGTCCAACTTGACTAGGGGTAACAGCTCCTGTTAGGGTCCGAGCCCTTGGCAAATAGTAAAAAGGCAAACAAAAACAAAATACTATGAATGTATAAATTACATTTTTATGGTAAAAATAACAGCAGTACATTTTTATATAAAAATAACCCATGCATATTCATAGCAAAATGACCAACAATACATTTGCGTTCAAAAAATATTTAGTTGAAGTCATAAAATTGTGTTCAAAATATTTATATTTCAACATTACATAAGCCACAGAAGTTGATATGCCACAAAATAACATCAACCAAACAACAATATATACTTATAGTAAAAATGACCAACAATACATTTTATCTGTTGTTGAAAGCATACAATTGGATCAAAATTATTTAGATGTCGGAATTAAATAACCCATATTGATTGATATGCCGCTAAACAAAATCAACCAATAGGATGAAATGATTTAAAAATAAAACGAAAAATTAGTTTTGGTTGACGCTTAATAGATATTTTATGCTTCTTTAGAAACAAAATATATATATTTGTCTATATTTCTGAGATGAGGTATTATGTACATCTTGTCGGCATTAAATAACCCATTGAGGTTGATATACCGTAAAACAAACGAAATCAAATCTATTTCAGATAATAAATAGATTAAGAAGACCGCTTTTTGTTTGCCAGGTTTTTAAGCGGCGAAGAGTCAGTTTATTTTTAAATCAGTTTCGAAATCCTGACCAGATTTTGGAAGTAAATCTCTGCGCCCAGCAGGGAACGCCCAACTATTTCAACTCTAGACAATCCAAAGGGCCACTGGTTAATATCTTCTATGCTATATTTCCCATCCTTTCTTTTTTTTTTATAAACTGATACCTCGAGGTCAGATCTGTATGTTAAATCTTCCACTGTATTTCTGATCCAAGACAGGCCATTAAGATGACGACGATGGCGGGAGGTCGGCACGATGAAATTGTTATTAACGATTTTAGTATTTAAAAATAAAACGAAAAATTAGTTTTGCTTGAGGCTTAATAGTTATTTTATGTTTCTTTAGAAACAATATATATATATTTGTCAATATTTCTGAGATGAGGTATTATGTACACTATTTACATTATTCAGACTATTTTCCTCATCTTTGTCACCATATTTATTACAAAGTTTCGGCCTTTCAGTATCTGTCTATATTTCTGAGATGAGGTAATATGTACATTATTTACATTATTCAGACTATTGTCCTCATCTTTGTCACCATATTTATTACAACGTTTCGACTTTTCAGTATCTGTCTATAATTCTGAGATAAGGTATTATGTACACTATTTACATTGTTCGGACTATTGTCCTCATCTTTGTCGCCATATTTATTAGAACGTTTCGGCCTTTCAGTATCTGTCTATAATTCTGAGATAAGGTATTATGTACACTATTTACATTATTCAGACTATTTTCCTCATCTTTGTCGCCATATTTATTACAACATTTCAGCCTTTCAGTACCTGTCTATAATTCTGAGATAAGGTATTATGTACACTATGTACCTTTATTCGGACTATTGTCCTCATCTTTGTTGCCATATTTATTACAACGTTTCGACTTTTCAGTGTCTGTCTATAATTCTGAGATGAGGTATTATGTACACCATTTACATTATTCAGACTATTGTCCTCATCTTTGTCACCATATTTATTACAACGTTTCAGCATTTCAGTATCTGTCTATAATTCTGAGATGAGGTATTATGTACACTATTTACATTATACAGACTATTGTCCTCATCTTTGTCACCATATTTATTACAACGTTTCGGCATTTCAGTATTTGTCTATATTTCTGAGATGAGGTATTATGTACATTATTTACATTTTTCGGAATATTGTCCTCATTTTTGTCGCCATATTTATTATAAACTTTCGGCCGTTGGACGCTCCGGCCTTCTTCAGGTTGTTGGAATATCGAACTGAACACTTTATTTCGTCCACTGAAAATCTGCTGAACCGACCAAGCATAGAAATGAATACAATATGGGAACCAGTAATAAGGAGTTGCCAGAGAAAAGAAATAATAACAACAAAAATTGCAATATGAGCTCTGTTAAAAACATGGAATGATAACAGCAAAAATTGCAATATGAGCACTGGTAAAAATGGTTGCTGAAGACATTATGTTTATAATACCCAGAAAATCATACACAGATGTCCTCAAGGACAGTGGATAAAGGTGTTTGTTAGATCCAGTAACAGGACCCAAAGAATGTGAGTTCAATTCCTGGTTAATGCAGAGGGGAATTAACAGGAGATAATAAATAATAATCAGATAACTGATAATTGACATCCATTAAAACTCGGCACGTGGAACTAGAACAGTCTACCCCAGTAAGCAAAATAAAGGTTTCAGTTCGACATTCCAAACGTTGTAATAAATATGGCGACAAAGATGAGGACAATAGTCCGAATAATGAAATTATAGGTAGTTTAGCGAGCCGTGATTATTTATGTCCTGAAAAGATACAGTACTCTGACTATTTTGAATGGTAAAGTAGGCCATTAGACAGTTCGGATTCATTCTTAATATCCCAGAATTTGCAGCCGGAGGAGACTGTCCTGAAAGAAATGATATGTGTCTTTCTTCTTTTACTCACTAAGACGACAAAATGTCAAGGCAGACTCCAACATGACATTTTGATGACCTCATCCGGTCACAAGACGAATATAATACAATAACGAATTTAAAAGTATCTATAATATAACAAATGGTATTCAATAAGACTTGGTGTTCTCACTCCACGTACTAAAAGAAAAGAACTAAAATCTCTACGAACGGGTAATAACGACTGACCGATGCCGGCGGCTAGAAATTACGCTTGGTTCCGTTTTCTAGGAATCAGTAACTCAAGAGACAAAGAACACCTGGTACTGTTCGTTTATTCTAGAATGAACGAACTAAGAAGCTGGTGGACAATGCTCAAGCTGAAGCCCCGAGGCATGTGGACACTCATCAACACTGTCGCTTATTTCAGTTAATTAGCGATCGATCCGAGTTAAACAAAGTGGATTATGGTCAGCACAGTAAACCAAGAAACAGTGCTGAAAGCAAACCAAGGTGAGAAAAGAAAGACGATTTATAATAAGGTAATAACGATCCTAACTTTAGGAAAGTAACGAGCGATTTTTTTTTAAAGAACAGCTTCAGGGTATAGAGATTCATGGCTCTTCACACCCTTTTTTTTAACACACCATCCTCTGCCAAGTGCTCTAAGAAATAGGATACACGCTAAACCTTTCTAAACGCAAAACAGCGATCTGATGGTGAAGTGATGATACCCACCTTGATTTCATAAGAAATATTTAAGTAGAATTAGTAAATACTAAACACTTCAAATATCTCGGGCTGTGGATCAGTTATGACAAATTTAGTATTATAGATAAGGAAACTGAGCATAGAATAGGCTGCACTAGAGGTAGTTTGAACTGTAAAATGATGAAACCTTGCCTTGGTGTTTGGATCAGTGGTAACAAATTTAGTATTGGAGATAAGGAAATTGAACATAGAATAGGCTTCACCAGAGCTATTTGAACTGTAAAATGATGAGACCTTGCCTTGGTGTTTGGATCAATTATAACAAATTTATTATAGGAGATAGGAAAAGTGAACATAGGTTGCACTAGAGGTAGTTTGAATTGTTAAATGATGAGTCCTTGCCTTGGTGTATGGATCAATTTTAGCAAATTCACTATACGAGATGAGGAAATTGAACATAGAACAGTATGAGCTAGAGGTAGTTTGAACTGTAAAATGATGAGACCTTGCGTTGGTGTTTGGATCAGTTATAACGAATTTAGTATATGAGAAAATTACTTTTGAATTTAAAATTTCCATCGTCTCTCGTTCTCGCATATGTAGTCATATCTAAGTAAACATAAACTAATGAAGTCCGAAAGTATGAAACGCGTCACAAACTTTTTTTCCAATATATATATATATATATATATATATATATATATATATAGTTAAACCTAGAGACCCAGACAAACTTACCAAGGTTTCAACTAAGCGGATCGTCAGGGAAAGCCGGCTTCCCTGGCGATCCGCTTAGGTGAAACCTTGGTAGGTTTGTCTGGGTCTCTAGGTTTAACTAGGTCTGCTCTACTCATTGTATTGAGCAATTCATTTAGTTCTTTTGGAAACTCGCATTGGTTTTTTTTTTTCTTTGGACCTTGAACTCGTACGCTGGACGATTATTTTCGGCTAACGTACAAGTTCTTTGTTCTTTCTTTTTGTATACCTTTTTTTTCCCAAAGTTATCACCCCGTAAGTGAATTTAATGGATTCGCCTGGAATTCGAAGTCGGCTCTCCGATTCGTCAATCCAAGTCGCTATCCATTACTCCACTGTGTCTCCTCCCTCTGTCTGTCTATATATATATATATATATATATATATATATATATATATATATATATATATATATATATATATATATATATATATATATATATATATATATATATATATATATATATATATATGTGTGTGTGTGTGTGTATGAATGATATGATCCCTGTTTATAAATTCCAGTTGCATAAGGTCTTTTTCATTTTTTCTTTTTCATAAAGACCTTCGGGGTTAGTGTAACTTATTGAAATTGTTTGCGAAGATGTATTCTCGCCATTTAAATCATTAGCCTCTATATTTGTTTTTTGTATGAATGATTCATGTAATTATAAATTAAACTGCCCCTATAATCGGATATATATATATATATATATATATATATATATATATATATATATATATATATATATATATATATGCCTGTGAAAATCCATTTTTCTGTTAACTTTAAAGAAATGTTAATGGTAGATGGCGCTGTATTGGGAACGAAAATGGTACTAACATATGCCACTCTAACATTAGTTTACCTTGAGGAAAATCTGTATGAAAAGATACAACAAATATATGGGGCAAATATAAACAAAAAAACACTTCAATAAATCTTAGAAGCGATGCCTAGATGATTGCATCATTTCCTGGGAACCCACACGGGTGATATTAACCAATTCCACACTCTACTCCAAACCTTACAGCCGAAAATCAAATTCATCCAAGAATATAATTTTAACGAATTACCATTTTTAGATATACTCATTAGAAGTAGAAACAACTAAATAATCAGAAATATCTACCACAAAGCTACAGACTCCCAACAATATCTTCATTTCAAGAGCCATCACCTAAAAGCTGTCTAAAATCCATCCCCTATTCTCTAGCATATAGGGTTTGCCCTATAGTGTCCGAAAAAACACCTCCGAAAACCCGCCTAGAAGAACTGCATAAAACTCTAAAAGCACGAGGCTACCCCACAACACTAATGAACAAAGGTTTTGAACAAGCGAAAAAATACTTTCAGAACAACTACGAAATCCAAAGAAACGTAACGTTGAACAAACTCTAAATATGTCCCAACTTCCAAGAGAAATCCAGAACTCTTTACAGAAATTACAAGAAATCTAGACCTACTTATCAAGAATGATAAAATGAAAAAATATATTAAAAACAAGATAATTAAAAGCAAATGCCAATCAAAAAGTTATAACACATATTAACCTCATCCAAATTTAGCCAACACATAAAATACAAGGGCGCCACAAAATGCAACAAAAACAAATTAAAATATTAATTAAGAAAATACTAAAACTTGTGAACTTTGAAATCTACAATGCTGCATAAGTAGTAAAAAACGAACACATGAAATGTTTAAAATTCACAGAAACACGTATACATAATCAATGATAACATAACCCGTTGAAGATGGTCTGAGATGAGATTGAAATTACTTGGGCAAATAAACAAAATATTCGAAAGAAAATTTTGGTATTTTTCTTACGCTGTTTTCTAAATCTACCATAAAATTAATTCGCGAATTTGACAAGATCACAACGTAAACGAATCGTCATGATAGGTAAACCAAACCTATTTGAATATATATATATATATATATATATATATATATATATATATATATATATATATAGTGTGTGTGTGTGTGTGTGTGTGTGTGTGTGTGTACATAAATAAAAAGAAATTGTAGTTAAATAAAACGTATTCTAACCTAAATACCCCCGCAAAAAAAAAAAAAAAATCTTTAAATATACAAATAGAAAAACTGGCGTAAGAATCTTTGTCGTTAAAAATAATTAAAAAAAAAATCCAGACGACATGCATTTAACGGATGTCCGATTTCATTGAAGAATACATCCTTAACCCCTACCAAAACTGATACATCAAAATACAGACATAATGAATACGCAAACACCCCTCGTCTGGTTGAAATGAATTTCTCTGTATCCTTGGAAACGTGAATTATGATTTTTTACTGTGTCTTTAAAACCCAGTAATTTTAAAAGTTACTCCAAAATTCGCTTGAGGATGAAATGGAACTAATGTCTTTAATTTAATTACAAAATTAAATTTGGACCTTCCAATTTTGAAACATGGTTAGAACTGTGTAGCGGAAAAACCATATTTTAAATCAATTAATTTATAATATATATATATAATTATTTATTTAAAAATTTCATCCTCAAGCGCGCTTGAGGCTGAAATGGAGCTAATTTTTGAAACATGGTTAGAACTGTGTAGCGAAAAAAAACATATTTTAAGTCAATTAATTTATAATATTATATATATATATATATATATATATATATATATATATATATATATGAGATAATAATATAATTTTAAAGTATGTTATATTTATGGGTTAAAGCGTTCAATATAAAAGTGGATATTGAAGTCTGAGAGAGAGAGAGAGAGAGAGAGAGAGAGAGAGAGAGAAAGTACATGTGTGCCTCTTTCTCACAGTTTCAAATCTTTCCTTCGTATTTTTCATTTTGTATTTCTTTCTCGTTTTCCTTCTCACTCAATATACCCCGTCTGTTTTTTCTTACTAATTTTATGAGTGCTCCTTCATCTCCCTTTAATTTCTTCATCTCCTTCCCTTCGCTCTTATTTTTTCTCTCTCTCTCTCTCTCTCATCCTCATATAACCATTCTTTATCTCTCTCTCTCTCTCTCTAAATCCTGTCGCATCCTTTCATCTTCCTCCCCTCTCTCTATTTCTTATCGGTCCTCTATCACTTTCTCATACTCAATGTTACATCCTATCTCTACTTCACTCTTCTCCCTTTCACTTAAGATTCATTGTCCTCTTTTCTTCATCGGCTTCGCGTTTTCTTCTCCTCTTTTCTTATTTCACTTTCTTTATCTCCATCTCCTTTCTTTCTTTTTTTTTCAGAGTTCAGGTTCACATTTTTTTTTTCATTTTTTCTTTGTATTCTCTCTCTCTTTTTTTTTTTATTTTTTATTGTGCCTGACTTTCATTTTCTTTTCCTTTTTTTTTGCTTTTTCTCATAAACCATACCATTTTTATTTCTCCTTTGTTTTTCTTTTCATTTTCTATCTACGTTCTTTCTTTTCTACTGGTTTTATCCTTCTTCTTTTTCTGTCACTCATTCTATAGTCATATACTACGTGAAGAGAGAGAAAGCAAGACCAAAGAGACGAGTCGAGTCCAGAGTGACAGAGTAAAATGTTGTAGGTAACCGGAAGAGTGAGGGTGAGGTAACAGCGTTGTAGGAGTCACAGTGAGCGAGCACGTAGACTCGGTAAGAAGTCATACAGCGATACTTCAATACCAAACACTGTATATATATTTTGCTACTAACCCTTATTCCTGGAACTACTAACCTGCTTTACAAGTTTGTATTATTACGTTAATACATTATTTTCATATATTCATTCCTGGCGTTTGTTATTTATTGGTACCGGATTTCAACCCGGAATCCACAACACTTTCTTTCTTTCTTTCTTTCTTTCTTTCTTTCTTTAGTTCTTCATCTTCTATTTCTTTCACTCCTAATAATTTTCTTTCCTTTTTCTTTCTTTTTTTATTCCATACTTTGTATTTTCCTTTCCTTTCCTTCGTTTTCATTCTTTCGTCATTATATCTTTTTTTTTCCTTTTTCTTTCTTTCTCTCTGTCCTTTTGTGTTTTTCTTTTTCTCTTTCTTTTTAACTCTCTCTTTCTCTATTTCTTTTTTTTGTCTCTCTGTTCCTATTTTGTATTTCTTTCTTTATTGATTTTTCTATTTCTCTCTCAATACTTCTTTGTCTCTTTCTTTTTTGTTACTTTCTTTTTTCTTTTTTTTCTTTTTTACTTTCCCCCTTTGAGGTTTTCTGTCTTTTCCATCTCTTTTTTTTTCTTTCTTTAAGTTTTTTTCAGTGTTTTAGTTTTTTCTTTATTTTTGTCGTCTGTTTCTCTCATTTTCTTCTTTTTTTTTTAATTCCTGACACTTTTTTTCACTTTCTTTTTTCGTTTTTGTATTCTTTTTCATTTAATACTTTCTTTCTTTTCTATTGCTTTTTGAAATCATTCTTTGATTGTACTTCATTGTTTCTTTCTTCCTTTCTTTTCGATAAGGCATTCAGTCCATCTAAATGACTCTTTTGTTTCCATCCATTTTAAATATCCATTTCATCTACGAGTAATTTTCTTCTCTGTCCAATTTATAGCCTTTCACGTTGGAGTTCCGGTTTGCTTTCCAAGAGTCATGTGGTCTCACTATGACTTGGGCCGGACAATGGCTCCAAGCTGTCCCCATCGCCAAGCTCGTCCTGAGGCTGAAATAAAGAAACCATTCTCCCACGGGGTTTGGGCAGTTCTTCAATGTGTGCGATCAAAGATCAAGAGGTAACAATCGATAACCAACTCTGACCACTAGATTATTTCGGACAGTCACGAAATAAGAAACAGATCGAATTAACCAAACATTTTATAAGTTATGCTACTAGAGTATTGCAGAGCCATCATTTTGGAGTCATCATCGGGTATAATAGGCACATTTAATTCGTCAAGACTTAAAGGAAATAATAACAGGAGTAGATTTGAAGTTATTATTCCTAATGTACGTAGAGAGCAACCATTAATTTAGTAATTAATCTTCATATGATTTAAAAAAAAATAAAAATGAATAATTATAATTAATATTAGTTTTATTACCAAATTCATCCTTGCTAATATGAATAATATATCTAGCGCAGCCACTCGTATCCAAGAATGCCAATCTACTAGAGCAGCTAGGTAATCACCATTGCAGAGGTCTGCTCACGCGCATTCGTGTTTATTCAACACCCACAGAGCCCACCTGTGGTTTATACTGCAACTATGCTGAGCAGACATTTGTTACAGTCAATGCAAGAGAGGGCATTATCTAGCGTGATCAACAGTCTGGACAAGGTCAGCACGCTCAAGCCATCGGTCACTATGACTTGTACCTTTGTGCTAGCACAAACACCGACGGCTCCCAAGGGTACCCAATTTCAATCACAACTTTTGGGTCAACCTGTGATATTGTTTCCAGGCACTTTTCAAATATGTCGCACGCTAAAAATTGTTAATAATTTTCCTTTACTGTCCATTTTTTAACATTCTTCCAAACCCATAGACTATTCGCTATTTTCACCCTTTTTATTTTTGTGTTTAATATGTTCATTGATGGACCCGACAGTTTTGTGTCAGTTTCAGAAATCAGTTTTTAAGCCGACTCCCAAAGATGCATCCCAAATGCTAAGCGGTGTATTAATATTCTCTTGGAAACAAAGAAAAGAGTACTGAACTGCTATGTGATGTCTGTCTTCATGTAGGGCAGCGAAAGCTGAACATTCTCCTCACAGATAGACTTAAAGCAACAGAAATGTGGTTCTATAGAAAGATATGAACGATACCATACGCCATGCAAGGGCGAATGGTTGATTTGTAGATTTGAAGGATCGACTCCGGTGAGAAAAATTTCCTGGCGCCGCACTGGAAGCCGACTTTCCTTGCGGTGGACGAAGCAATTGACTCAATGTATTTGTTCCATCACAGGTCAGCAGAGAATGTGAGACTTTATAAGCATGTGTAGTATGTGACTAACACAAGATGACACAGGAACATATTTTGCCGTCAGTTTTGATCCCTATCCGCTTCACTTATCTGCATGGTCGCGTTGATTTTGTTTAATGACATATCAACACCTCTATGGGTTATTTAATGTCGAAATCTAAATAATTTGAACGCAACTGTATGCCTTCAACTATAAAAAAAATGTATTGTCGATCATTTTACTTTAATTATGTATTGTTTGTTTGTTTGAATTTGTTTAACGACATATCAACCTTTATGTGTTATTTAATGCCGAAATCTAAATATTTTGAACACAATTTTACGCCTTCAACTACAGAAAAAATGTATTGTTGTTCATTTTGCTTTGAATATGTATTGTTGATAATTTTCTACTTTCTGGGTAAAGTTATATTTTATTTTAGACATATAGTTTGTAGATAAGAGGTATTGTTGGTAATTTTACTATAAAAATATATTTTTTATATTTTTTTTTCATGTTTCGTTGATTGTCACTTTCCTTTAAAAAATCTATTGTTTCTCATTTTATTATGCAAATTGTATTTTGAGCATATCATGTTGATGTGTTTTTAACCATCGAACGCATATTTAAAGCTGAAATGTGGATTCAACATTCTATTCTATGTGCATTGTTCCTGGACGTGGACGGTCATGGCTCTCCACAATTTCCAGTGAGTATCAGATTTTCCAAGCACTCTTTTCTCATTATGTGCCCTCTTCCTAATACTAAGTATAAGTGCTATTTTTGTTTTCATTTTCTCTAAAACATCGTTGTTGCTCACATGTTCACTCCATAGTATTCTCAGCATCCTTCTGTAGAATGACATTTCGTTTGCTCCAAGTCTCTTCTTTATCCTAAAAGAGAAGGTCCATCATTCACTGCCCTATAGGAGGACTGATATTACATATAAATTCAGTACTCTTTTCATTGTTTCTAACGAATTTTTTCCGATCGTGTTGGTTCTTCTCTACGTCTCTTAATCAAGAGAACCATTTACACAAGCTCGTTAAATAGGTTATGCACTGCTTTCCTCAGTCCCTCTGGCAATATCTCCTTGGAAGTAGGGAGTCTCTAGCTTAGATCTTCCTAGACGAAATAGTATTTTTTGTAATTGACGGACTAAGGCCTGTTGCAAAGTTTTGCATTTATCATTTTTAACTCTAATCAACAACTATTCTCTTTTCATAAATCGTGATAGTTCGCCATTTCTGAACTTTACAGCCATTCTACTGACACTGGGATGAATAACCCTCATTATCATCGTGCTCCATTGCTAAGAAGGTCATTACACTTAGATTCTTCCCTAGAACAGCAACTTTGTCGAAGGGACAACTTCAAGTCTTGGATTAATTCTTATATCTCTTGATTATTCTGCACTAATTTCCTTTTTGTACCTCATCCGGTAACACTTTAATTTGACTGAGTCTTGGGCCTTGTAATGACTGAACATATATTAAAATGAAATATCATAAATTTTTAAATTTATTTTTATATTTTATTTTGGACTTTTATTTATTCATTTCCCCCCTGGAGCAACCTGTTTATATTGAATCCGATATTTTTTCATGCATCTAGGACATGCTAGATTTTAATTATTAAATTTCGAATATCAACACAGATAATTAATCTATGACATTAAAACTACTTCGCTTTGATTTTAGGGGAAAATCGTCGGATAATAACTCATAGGTAATTATTATATCAGCCGACATATAACAAAAGAAGTGATATAAGTCTATAAATTATTAGTTTAATATCATAATTTCAGACGATTTTATAATTTGCTATGAACGGCAATTATAGATAAATGAAGGATTTTAAATATTACTATAATAATGATAATAATAATAATAATAATAATAATAATAATAATAGGCAACGATATATGTGCACTGGAAGATATACAAGAAGAACACAATCGAAACCACCGAAACAGTTACCAAAAATAACGATGTAACTATCCTCTGGGACATGCCAATTTAAACTGATAGCGAAATAAAAGCCAACAGACCTGATATTATCATAAAAGACAAGAAATTCAGGAAGTGTATGCTTATTAACATAGCAGTACCATCTGAGAGAAACAACTCCATAAATTTATCGAGAAATTGTCCAAATACAAGGACCTAGAGATTGAGATTAACAGGATGCGGGAAATAAAGACTGAGACTGTACCAATAGTAATCGGAACACTGGGCCTCATGAGAAAAAGAAATGGACAATTTTACTGTGTCCCAAGGAACATCAACATACAGGCTGCCTAGAAGATCACCCTACTAGAAACATCCCATATAATAAGAAAAGGGCTATCAATTAAATGACAATTCTCCTATAGGGCCTAAGGACTATAGTTTGGGCTCGGCTCTACAGGATACAAAGCAGAAAACATAACATACACAAATAATAATAATAATAATAATAATAATAATAATAATAATAATAATAATAATAATAATAATGTCCAAATACAAGTACCTGGAGATGGAGATTAACAGGATGTGAGGAATGAAGGCTGAAACTCTACCAATAGTAATCAGTGCTCTGGGTCTCGTGAGAAAAAGAATGGACAATTTTATTAAGTGTCCCAGGTAACATCAACATACAAGTTACCCAGAACTTCGCCCTACTATGAGCATCTCATATACTAATAAAAATGCTATCACTTAAATGGAGATACTCCTATAGGGCCTAAGGACCATAGTTTGGACTTGGCGTTACAGGATACAAAGCAGGAAACATAGCACACACAAATAATAATAATAATAATAATAATAATAATAATAATAAAGAACACAAACAAAAAAAAAGTACCTCCTTATTGATATGGCAGTCTCTGCTGACTGCAATGTATCTTTGAATATATTCAAAAAGCTGTCAAAATACAAGGACATTGAATTAGAAATCTCAAAAACGTAGCTCATGGGAACATCAACAATACCTATTGTAGTTGGAGCCTTGGGATTGGTTGGGAAAAGATTCCAGGAGACTAATTGAAGGAATTCCTGGAAGTCCATGGCTCAAAGAGATACAAAAAATTGTTCTGACAAGTACAGCCCACACTTTACGAAGGGCTTTATCTATGTAATTTTTTTTTTTTTTTTTTTTGTCAGTGGAAAGTGTCATGATGCCATTTCTAACCTTAGGTCCCTGGGCGGGACCCGGAAAGAAATGTGTAAACGCCTGAAATCAAAGGAAATAAAAATGATTATAATAAAAATTACCAAGCACATATACGGAAAAATTGTTTTAGCCCAAAATGCAGATTCTGAAATAATTTACCATTTTGTATCAGGTATTGGCACCCACTGAATTTAAAAACTTGCATGACAAAATGGACCAATAATTTGCACTGCAAAATCTGCAACTTTTACGGAAAGGAAACGGCAAGAATTTATAATTAGGATATGCAACAATTTTATGGGACTTTACAGTGCACACTGTCAGAAAAATTGAAGCTAATCAGTCAGACATCATGATCAGAGACTGCAAAAACAAAATGTGCCTTCATATTGACATGACAGTTCCTGCAGTTTGTAATGCACCTTTGAATGTCTTCAAAAAACTATCAAAATACAAGGACCTTGAAATCGAAATCATAAAAATGTGGCACATGAGTAGATGAACAATTCTAGCTGTAGTTGGAGCCCACCGATTGATTGGAAAAGGCTCCGATAGACTCATTGAAAGGATTCCTAGCAGTCGAAGCCTTAAAGAAATACGAAAAATGGAGCTCACATGTACTGCACACACCTTATGACGGGCTTTATCTATGTAAAATGTGTGATCTGCTTTATTTTTTCTTAAAAATTGCTCAGTGGGAAATGTCATTGTGCTATCTTTGACACTGGTTGGGGCCGGGAAAAACGAGTATACACCAGAAATCAAAGGAAATAATAATAATAATAATAATAATAATAATAATAAGAAGAAGAAGAAGAAGAAGAAGAAGAAGAAGAAGTAGAAGAACTTTATCTAAAATGTATGTGACTTTAGTTTTTTATAAAAAATGATCAGTGGAAAATGTCATGGTGCCATTTCTGATCTTAGGTTTTTGTTCACCCCTCCTGTGGTCAGGTATTGATCTCACAGCTCTTTGGGTCAAGTCTATTTTGCATAACTTCAGCCAACGCTTTTATCCACTGGACCATGTCTACTTGCGGCCATGTGTCCCAGAGGTGAGCAAAAACTTGGAGAGTTGAATTACTAAAGAGATTTAACTGAACCTGAGATAGCCAGAAAAGGCATAGCACGTGGAACTAGAACAATATACCACCGTGAACTAAATACAGGGTTCGGTTCTAAATTCCAACGTATATTACCTGAGGAAGGGTGGAACGTACAACGGCCAGGACGTCGTGAATATGACAATAAAGGTGAGGGCTACAGTCCGTACAATGTAAACAGTGTAAATAGTTACAACACCTCATCTTAGAAATATAGGCAGATGGGGATAGGCTTAGTTCATCATCTAAACAAATGTTAGGCAACCATTTTTAAATCGTTGCGCACTTGTACATTAACTAAAACTTTGTGGCGCAGATGAAATTTTGATTTCGCATCCCCAACAGTTTTCATTTAAATAGATTTATGAAGAATCAGCAATTTCTTTTTAAGGAGGCTAATAATGACTGATTTAAATATCAGTCATTATTGGCCTCTTTAAAAAAAAAAATTCCAAGGTTTGAAACAAGGTTTGTCTTGAAAACAAAATTCTAGCTAGGCGTGGGAGTGTTATTATACAAAACCCCTTCTCCCCACCAAAAAATGTTTTCTCACAAAATCAAACGAGAAGTATGGCCAGTTAAGAGTAACAAATCCTTTCAAATGTAGCTAGGAACATACAGATCCATTGACAGGTGCATGGTGTAATGGCTAACAATTACGACTGAACAGAAAATTCGATTACACTGGGTATCTCGTACTTTTGAACTTGTGCCACGTCTACGCTAAGAAAATCATCAAACACATCAATTGAAGGCCTTAGATTTGAAAACTTCTTTGGACAGAAAAAAACGGGAAAAGTACTTTATTTTAGAATCATTCATTTCAAATTAACCTGGTCACACTTGTTTTTAATCATTTCACCTAATCAAGGCAATAAAGTCACTAAGACGAAAGAGGTTACTGAGCATGAGAAAATATGAAAAAAATAAAACAGGTTCTAGCTTCTTAATAATAAGGAGCGAGAAAAATAAAAGAACAGGAATTCTGCAGATGATGACGATTGACATTGCATTTAAATTTTTAAATATCCAAGTTAACTGAAAAGTTCCATAGAAGAAACTATTGACATAGAACTTACGGTTTCATTTATTAATTTATTTAAGAAAAATACTTGGCAAATTCTCAGGTTTGAGTTCCTGCTTATTTCATAATTAAAATATAACCCTAATGACAAGTTAGAAAATTCAGGTATTTTCCGTAATCTTAGAAGGAGGTGACGTTAAGTGGGGATGGACGATAACATTTCTAATGGTGTTTTCTGGGGTGGGCTAAAATAAGGCGATATTACACGTGATTGGTAAACTTTTAAAAGTTTAGGTCTCATTTAAAGTTTAGGATTTTAGATTGACTGAATTTATTTGATAGATTATCAACCTTTTGCTCGTTTTTTAAAGCCAGAAAACTTTTAGACAGTAAGAATTTGTTGCAGATAAAATGATTTAGTGATACAAATCTAATTAATTACTAATTAACCCATATCTGCGGATGGGGAGAAGAGGGGATCTTATACCTTTCCCAGGGATATTTGGTCGCAAGCCTGATTGGAATTGGAAATCGACTCTTTAATTTCCAATTCCTTTCAGTTATCTGCTATGCCAACCTCTCAGCCAATGTTATAAGACATGATGGTCTCGTTGTTCATTATAGTTTTTTTTTAAACAATGAACTTAAACGTTTAAGTACTCACTAGGTTCGACGTTGTATAACGTCGGTGCGTGCACGAGAAAAATTTTGTGTGATATGTTTGATCAGGGAAACGTGTCAAAATAAGAGATTTTCAGATTCTCTTATATATAAACTGTGACTTTCATTTTCAAAATTTGCTACATTTATTTTTTATTACGAATGTATTAGGTTGGTGCAAAAATAATGACGTTAAATAATACGTCAAAAACCGTCATTATTTTTGCACCAACCTAATATTTACATTCCATTAATAATCAATGCTAGTTTTAAATTAAAAACATTTTTGAAAGACCGTTTGTATATACCTACTCTTAGGTTGGTGCAAAAATAATGACGTAATAATGTCGTTTTATGACGTTAAAAATACGCCAAAAAACGACATTATTACGTCATTATTTTTGCACCAACCTAATAACATATTTTATTCTAAGAGGAATTCAAACATGAACATTGAACAAGTATTTCTTGTCCTGGGTATGACGATAAACTACATCCGACAGCAAGGCATTTAATCAGAAGGTTTTGAGGAGCATAGAACCACCTCTTAATTACTGGTGTTCCCAGGTCCACTCTGACCCGAGGTGGTAGCACCTGTCAGCGTCCCAGCTATGGGCATATAGTTAACCCCACAAAAGGGGTCAAAACACTATGAAATTATAAAAATGGGTTTTAATACCAAAAATACTTGAAAAATTATTACCAGTAGTACATTCTTGAAAAAGAAAAATGTTACCAGCAATATATTTTTGGAAAAAAAATTATTGCCAGCAATACATTTTTGGAAAAAATATTAGCAGCAATAAAAATCTTGTCGGCATTAAATAACCCATTGAGGCTGATATGCGGTAAAACAAACCAAACCAAACCAATCAAGTATTTTTTTTTCTTTTTTTATATTTATAATCAGACTGTCACAATAAGTTCTCTAAACTGACTGAGTCATTTACCATAAGTAAAACTCTCAAAGTACCCTCAATGGTTAACCGATTCAAATTGGGGTTATGATCTGATTGACCATTAATGCAGTATAGCGATTTCAATCATTATTCTACACCAAAAAATGTAGCCTTGTGGCAAACTATCTTTAGTCAATAATAACTTACAACGGTTGTATATAATATGTAAACAGTTTTTAAAAATATAATGAACAACGAACCTTCAAGATGACGACGCGATTTTCGGGTTCCACTGAGGTGATTTATATGTTTGGTTATTTTGAGGGACAATATTCTAATTATTCCTGTTGCCATTGATTTTAATGCATGGGTCTTTGGTAGAAAAGAGAAAATGGATGTATGCTACTAGCTAGCTACTACACTGACCACTATCAACACTAGCAACAACGTCTTTGAAACCACTACATTCCAAATTCCTCTCATTGGTCACTTCTCTGAAAGTTTCCCTACTCTGACTTCTCCTCCTGACCACGGTTACTACCACGAGTGACCACTGCCTTTTTTCTTACCTCCGCCTTCGACTGCGTCAGTGCCACCTACTTCGACCACCACTACAGAACTATAACTACCACCGCCACTACTACTGCACCACCAATAACAACAACAACACGTATGACCTATGGACACTCGGCCCTAGCTCATAACCCCCTCCCACCATACCCAGGTCACTAATTACTGTGGCCGGAGTAGCCATCTCAGCGACAACAGTTCTAAGAATCTTGTACTGTCCACTAACATACTAGCAAGGACTAAATACCAACTAAAAATTGTCAACGTGTGTGGAGGGGGAGTATAGAAAGAAAGCAAGTTAAAGAAATTGGTCAGTTAGCCTGGCCGGAGAAGAGTTCCGACAGAAGGTCTAAAATTTACTTTGTGGTGACCGGTTCGCTTGGTAAATGCGTTATGTTTGCTTGTAAAGATATGGGGAAAGTGTGGGGAATGCAAGTGGGGGTCTGGTGTCAGTGGACCTGGGGTGGGAGAACTCTTTGCATTTAAGCTTGACCGCTGGAGTAAATAGTGGAAAAAAATTATTAGTTTTGGTAGCGTGTCCAGGGAACGGATGGAATATGCAATAACCATTCACGCAGCACGCGGACTAAATTTCAAACTACTGATCACCCCCACCCAACATAAGAAAACAAGCCCGTAGATAAACACGCTAATAAAAACAAGGACATACGCTTGGCAACTGGGACAATCGTAATTCGTCATTTATTTATTTTACTATTTGTTCACCCAAAACAAGCCTCATGAACCACTCAGGGTAGATGGTTACTAATTGATTTTAGTGCACGTTAGAAGAAGAGGTAATAAGTGCAGTTTATGAGGATATATAAGAAAGATAATGGTTAATGTTACCTTTGTAGGAATATTATTATTATTATTATAAATAAAATATAAAATAATAATAATATTATAAATAAAATAAAATAATAACATAAACATGTTGTATAAAATGAATTTTAAAAAATTAACAATAATAAAAAATACTCCCAGCATGCAACGAAAACTGTTCCTACCGGAAATACGGACATATCGCCAAAAGGCGTTACATTCAATCTCTTCACCACTAACTTTGTTACGGGCAACACGTGTCCAACTTCTCCCTGTGATATGGCTTCTAATACTACGGAGTAAATTCTCACTTTTATCACATATACTATAAAACAATTGTAACCTAAAAAAATCCTAGCTGTGAATGTTTAGAACTGGCGGAACAATGCAATGCTGATTTTCACGGGAGGCAAGCACTTCACAAATTTTAAACATAAGTAGAATGTTACAGCAATTATGATTTTGTGCAATCACTGTCCTTTCTGGCAATCAAAAAATTAAGAGGACAAGGTTGATGTTTTTGCGTAGAAAGAGTGGCAAAAATCAAAGTGAATGTGAGGAGAAACTTTTTTATGCTTCCCCGTCCCTTCGACTAATGTGGGGAGATACTGCTGCAGGGTTGAAATCGCCTGTGATCAGGAGTCACACATTACAAAACCATGAAAAACGAAAGCAGAGAAGAACAGATATTATGCTTTAATCCTAAGCAAAACACAGCGAATGGGACCTCAAACGTGGAAAGGCTTTTGAAATATAGAAAACGTTTTTATTTTCTCAAGATATACAATAACATTCGTAAAAAAAAAAAAAAAATACGTGCATTTTTTAGCCGTCTCTTGTTACTAATTTTTATTTTTAGACGGTACCATTTTTGTTTTTTATTTCGGTCGAGCTAGCCCGGACGTTCTTGAGTCTATCACGCCAGCCATCACGATCCTGCATCAAGATCGGAAGGGCATTATGGTGAGATTCTGTATCATAGCATATCTGGTAAATGCTGGTGGTTGCTGGGCGACCAACTTGTCTTGCTCCGTAGCTAGGTATCCAGAGCAGTAGGTCATTCGCAAATTCTTGTTTTGTTTGCCAACAGTGTCCTGCAAAGGGCATTGTGCATTCGCGTAAGATTGTAGAAATATCAAAATGGGTTGATAGAGTTGCGATATAGTCGGATGTTGTCTCCAAGAGATATCAAGCATAGAACTCTCATAGACGTGATGAGGCTTCCCTCTGTCTTTTCTACAAATATTTTCATGGCAACTGCTTTGACGAGTTTTTTATCCTTAGTGTCCTGACTACATGAATTTAAGCGTGCCACTAGATTAGTATCTAAGTCCCACCCTTTTACTGCTGAAATAGTTAAATATAAATATATTCTTTTCTAGCACTACCCGACTGTGGAACTACCTTCCTCTTACTTGCTTCCCTGATAACTATGATCTTCAAAAATTTAAATGCAACGTTAATCGTCATCTTCTGATGCCTTGATCCCCGTTCTTTTTATTATCTTTTCCTTCTTCCCCTCTATACGCAGTGTTTTCATTCATTCTCACTCTCTGTAATCCCACTTCGTGCTAGTGGCACTCCCATCTTTCTTGGGATGAAATGCTAAAAAAAACTCTCAACATCTGACTGTAGATCCCATCAAACTTAGACTCTACAGTCTTAGTTAATATACAAACAGTGGCATCATACGTTAACACAGCCTCTACAGTGGCTCGAAAGATTGTCCGCTTGCGGTTGCCATGAGATCTCCCAGACTACATAACAAATCCAGCTGAAATAATGTTTGTTTTATCTCCTTTTCATTTAAGATCTCCCGAAGAAATAAAAAAAAAACTTTTATATTATGTTTTTTGTACACTCTCTGTCTTTTCGAAATACAATATCTACTTTTTTTTCTTTTTTTAACTTAATTTTTACATTTAAAAATCTTGTTACTTCATTAATTACTTTCTATAGCACATCAGGGTATCGGTACACTTCAGCTGAAAATCATTATTTGAACCGACAAAATTCCTGGCGTAACACAATCTTCCATTCTCTATTTAGTTCCAGATGGTTTGTGTCGGTCTCGATTGACCTTTTTTTAAACATGTACACGAATAGGCGAATGCGAATAGGTATTTCAGTAATTAAGTAGAAAAGAAATATTTTATGTGCCGTGTCCCTTCAAAACGTGGGCGATTATAGCCCTTCACAACTTCCTATCCCATTCCCTGTTCCGTCATTCACATACAGAAGATCGTGAACTAAGTTGCTCATTTATTGTAGATAATTCTGTAAAGAAAATTAATAAAGCATATAGAACATTATACACTGAGAATACTAGATCGAAAATTGAGATGATACGGAATTATTGATGCATCCTCCTGTTGTAGATTTATATTTCTTTCTCCAGAAAACAAAATGGAACTTAGAAATACTGTGTCAGTGTTCTCTTGAAAAGTTTGGACTAAGTCGAAATCCGATTTGAAATTGGTAAAGATGCGTATTCGGTAAATTTCTCGAAATCCATTGCTCGAAAAGTAATTTCTTGAAGTATCAATTGCTCGAAAGGCAGATTGCTCGAAACCTGTGGTTAAAAAAAATAAAACACATGCAAAGCATTTTCTTTTTTTTACACATTTCACATTTCCAGTAAATCTTATTGTTCACTGTTTTGTCCTTAATATATAGATATCCATCCAAACACAACATCTTTCCTTTTTCGCTTTCAACAAAAGTTATGTCCATCACTAGGGTTCCAGATCTCCAAAATTACTGAAATAGAAATAGAAAACAAATATAGAAAAAAAAAACTCAGGACTGCTAAAGTTGAGTGTTGTGGCTCCTTTTATATCCTGCTCCGTTGACGGGTCGTGAGACGGTTCAGTTTACGTGGTGCTTCGAGATTCGAAATTATTAGGTTGGTGCAAAAATAATGACGTAATAATGTCGTTTTTTGACGTATTTTTTAACGTCATAAAACGACATTATTACGTCATTACTTTTGCACCAACCTAATACTTCGAGTAATCTATCTTTCGAGCAATTGATAGTTCGAGAAATTATTTTTCGAGCAATTGATTAAATTCATCTTCATCCCTACCGTGCTCCAATGGCTTAGTGGTAGAATCCCCCGACTGACGCCAATTTAGTCGAGTTTCGATCCTAGCTAGAGGCAACCGGGCGTCTAGCCACACTGATGAGATGTGATACAGCGAAACAGTCCGTCTGTGAATATAATAATAATAATATACATTGTGTGATAATGCATTTTCGCCTAAAGATTGCTGTTTGCATAAATCTCAGAGTTGTACGAAACGGTGATGAAAACAATGTATACTTATTATTAATAGAATAAATATTATCTCACATCGAGCACCTTTATTACCATCAGCACTCATTATGTAATATTTTATACATTTTATATATATATTTTATACTTTTCTAGATACAGAGTGTGTAGAAACTGTCCAAATGCTCTATAATTCCAAGCGGTTATACTTTTAGCCATTACCAGGGATGATTTTTTTAACTGGATGTATGTGTTGTGTGTATGTATCTAGAGTTATAAAGATGTTTTATTTTCCAAGCACAATCAGCACGTTGTGACCGTGTTCGTAGTTAATATTATTGGGTGCTGTCTTTTACTTTTTTGTTATTAAGGCTTCCATTATTTTTGATCTATGTTTACATCTGCGTGTATTTTCTACTAGTATGTTTCGGATGGAGTCTAGTAATTTTGAGTGTGTTTAAATGAGTTCTAATGGAGCTGTGGTCGGATAGGTGTAACGTAAGTCGTCTGGATAGGCATGTAGTTGTTTAGGATAAGGTTAGCTGTTTTACATTTTTTTGTAATAGATGATTTTATTTTTTATTTTTTTTTCGGTTCAACTTGGGTAGTGCATTTCTTTATGCTATTTCTACTGTAATATAACAACACCAAGTGGAAGCTTATGTAACTTTATTTGACTAAGCCAGCTTTAACGATGAAAAACGTTATATATTTATTGTAATGGAGAATTAAAAGTGACAGGGGAGATGAGGTGTGCTTACTTCATTTTCATATACATACATACACACACACACACACATATATATATATATATATATATATATATATATATATATATATATATATATATATATATATATATATATATGTGTGTGTGTGTGTGTGTGTATTTAGGTAGCAATCCTTCTTTCACGCACATTTCATTGCATACGATAGACAAGGTGCTTTCATTTAGTTTTTATTTACAATTTCTCATGCGATCATTTTTTTTTTTTCGGATGATAAATTATATAAAAACCGTCCGAATATCTGAGCGCTTTCGGCTATACATTTAGCCATTTTCAAGTATTATATTTTAACTGTTAAAATAAGAAATAGTTTGTTGTATGTATGTTTTATAAAATTTTTTCATTTTTTAAAACACACTCAAGATATTATGTCCATGTTCAAAGTTAATATTATTAAGTGTTGGTTTGTTTATTTTTACTTTTAGCCTTTTTATATTTCATACTTTTCTGGATACAGAGTGTGTAGAAACTGTCCAAATGTTCTATAATTCCCATCGCTTTCGGAACATTTATATAATTTTTTTATATAATTTATCATCAGTAAAGAAAAAATAAATAGATCGCATGAGAAATTGTATAAAACACTAAATAAAAGCACCTTGTCTGTCATTTTCAATGAAATGTGCATATATATATATATATATATATATATATATAGATAGATAGATAGATAGATAGATAGATAGATAGATAAATAGATAATATTAGTGGTAAATATACACATACATATGCAAAATATATAAATATATATACATAGGTGCATACATATATATGAATATTTTTTTATAAAAAATACCGAACCACCTTCCCTCGTATGTTACCCCTCTCTTTAGCTCTAACATTCGTCCCACACTCTCATACTTACACTCTCTAAATTCTATTTTTAATTCCGGAGTTGTTCTTTTCTGTTTTTTTTTTTAATTTGTAGGTCTGAGGAATTGGATCGTATTTACGATTCCAAGGGAATAAATTATGACCATGGAATATTAGTGTTTAAGCCTTTTTATTATATATATATATATATATATATATATATATATATATATATATATATATATATATATATGAATCTATGCATGTATATTTCTCTTTTTCGATTCTCCTGGCATTCATATTCTATATATTACACTCCTCTTTCTTTCTTTCTTTCTTTCTTTCTTTCTTTCTGTCTGTATGTCTGCTTTTCTTTCTCTCTTTTCGTTTGACCTCCCCATTTATCCCCTTTCAGTTCATTCGTTTCTTCCTCTGTTCTCCTCTCCCTTTTCTTCTCTCCCTTTTCTTCTCTCCCTTTTCTTCTCTCCCTTTTCTCCTCTCCGCTCTATCTTCCACCCTTTCCTCCCGTTTTTTTTTACTACTTTTTTAATAATAACTCGAATATTCTTTTTCGCCAATCAGCGCTTTTTAATTAAACGAATCCCCTTTTCGAAGCCCTTTGTTTTCTATTTTCGTTTCTACTGGGCAATGACCATTAGTCGAATTGTCCTTTTCGTCTACTTCCGTCCTTTCGGCTAAAATATCATCAGATTCGCGTCTCGCCGTGCCCGCGAGCCTAACTGTACACTGACCATTTGAGTGATAACTTCTATCGCTACTGCAATCGCAGATGACCGAAAACAACAAAGTGCAGGCAAGTAACATTAGAAGAAGAAGAAGAAGAAGAAGAAGAAGAAGAAGAATCTTAAATATAGACAATGGTTATATATATATATATATATATATATATATATATATATATATATATATATATATATATATATATATATATATACAAATATAGATAACTAGACTCGTTTCGAAAAACCCTCGAATTCTTGATTTGCAAATAATCAAATCAATCTCGAGGGAAAAAAGGTTTTAAAAAAAGAAAGAGCTACAAACATGAACTTCTGCCGAAAAAAATCGCACAGATACAGGTCTGAAGCCCAAAGAAAAAACCCCGATACGAGTAAACAACTAACTAACAAAAGAGCTCAATACAACCGTAGAGCAGACCTAGATACACCTAGTGAGCCAGACAAACCTACCTAGGTTTCACATAAACGGATCGTCAGGGAAAGTAAGGCTAACGAGGCAAAGAGAAACGCATATTTATAGGCGATAACTAAAATTATACCACGTGACCAAAGAACCACAAACACAAACTCCCAAGTGTGTGTGTGGGGGGGGGGGTAAATATTTATTCAACAAAAATGGGGAGAGACGTAAAAAAAAAACTATCTATATCTATCTATATCTATATATATATGTGTGTGTGTGTGTGTGTGTGTATTCGAAAAGTCAGGGGAGCATAATATAAAGAAAAAAGAAGGAAAAGAGGAGAAAAAACAAAGAGTAAAATCCAAAGATGGGAACGTAAGAGAAATACGAAAAAAAGAAGAGGGAATGTAAAGGATAATTTACAATGCAGAGATTGAAAGTAATTAAGAAAAAAAGAATGAATAAAAGGGAAAAAAAAAGGCGAAAATAAAAGAAGAAAGAAAGAAATTGAATGACTTAGGCTAGAATTAAACAAGTACACAGATAACAATGAAAAACTAAATGGCAATAAAAAATAAGAACGCGAGAGAGAAAAACAAGAATAAAGCAAAAACGTAATAATAATAATAATGATAATAATATTAGGTTGGTGCAAAAATAATGACGTAATAATGTCGTTTTTTGACGTATTTTTAACGTCAAAAAACGACATTATTACGTCATTATTTTTGCACCAACCTAATAAGAAGAATATGAAAGAGAAGAAAACGAAGGAGAAATTTAATAATAATAATAATAATAATAATAATAATAAGAAGAAGAAGAAGAAGAAGAAGGAGGAGGAGGAGGAGAAGGAGGAGATTAATTGGAACGTAAGAACAAGAAAAGACCAAGAGAGGAAGAACAGAAAACGGGAGGAAAAACGAAGATAAAAACCTGGAAACGAGACCGTAAAGAAAGAAAGAAATAATGAATGAAATGTGAAAGAGAGAAAGAAAAAAAAAAAAACAGCAAGAAAAACATGTCAAATGCCCAGCAGGAAATTACTGAAGAGTTTAAAAGAAAAAGAAAAGACAATGAATTGGAAATTAATGACGACACGAAAGAGAATGATGACGAGAGATAAAAGTAAGACGAGTGAAATGATGGAAGAGAATGAATGAGTGAACGCGTGGCCGAGATGACAGACGACACGAATCGTCCATTGAAGTGGTAAGTGATGACCATCTCCGGACAGGACCAAAGCAAGATGAGGACACGATGCGCAGAATTGGATGACCGGAAGCCGCAAGGGATTTCGGACAGAAAGCCCGACGCTGACACTGAGGGGCGCGAAAGCCTGTCTGTCGATTTGCGTTCGGGTGAGCGGGTGCATGAAAGGGAAGTAAGGTGGCGATGGGGGTAGTGATGAAGGGGTCGGATGCTCGGGGATCTATTTTCTTGATTTGTAAGGGTGGACAAGACGGTGCTGACCACTTCTGACCGACTAGTTATAAAACTCGTGCCTGGTTCTCGTGACACGAGGCGTATTCTAATATATTATCGCCTACTTTTGTGCAAAACATTGATAAGCATGACTAAAGGCTAAAGTGAATTAAGCCTTGACCTCGACAAGGGGAACTGTAACGGGTGGGGTGGCGTCCATGTTGGTAATTGTAGATTAAGAGTCTTGCTATGGTGGTGGCTGCCATGATTGTTGCAACGAGAAAAATGAATATTCAGGATGGTGTTAATATTTGTAACGAGGAAAGATGGACTGAACACCTCCGCACATATTGTCAATATTCTAGAAATACAAACCTTAATCAAGCACGAATAAACAGAGATTAGAACGAATCCAGATTTGTCTTTTCAACCAACTTGAATTCGACATTCTTCTCCTTTATATACCGTATCACGTCATAAAGTAGCCGATCATGGCTCTCCATAATTTCCTGACCTTTGTAGCTCTTAATAAAATTTACTATTTTGTTCTTTCTCCTAAACCCTGTTTGGCCATCCATTTACTCAAGCTTACTAAGTAAGTTATGCTTTGTTTTCCTTTGTTCCTATTGTCTTTAAACTGTCCTGTGAGTATCATATCTTCCAAGCCCTGTTTCCTCATTTCTCTTAGAAATTTCAACTGTCTATCCTGATTTTAAGTACAAGTTTCCTTTCGTTTGTAAAACTTTGTTGTTGCTCACATATTCGGTCTATGATATCCTCAGCATCCTTCTGTAGAACCACATTTCTGTTGCTTCAAGTCTCTTCTTTATCTTTGAGGTGATTGTCCAGCATTTACTGCCATATATGAGGACAGATCTAGGGCACCTCGAGGCGGTGTAATGGTAAGCAAGCTTGTTTCGCTAAAACAATTACGACTAAGTAGTGAGTAAGATCCTCACAGAGTACCCCTTAGTATCGTCCTTGTGCCACATCTAAGCTACGCTTGGAAAATCACTATATGAGGACAGATCTCGCGCAATAGTTCAGTACTCTTTTCCTAACGTGTTCAACCTATGGTATCCTCAGCATCCTTCTGTAGAACCACATTTCTGTTGCCTCCAGTCTATAACTGCCATATAGCAGAACCAACATTACGTAACAAGTCAGTAATCTTTTCTATGTTTTCCTGATTCTTAATACTTTTCTTAGTTTTTGGAACGCATCTTTCGCTATCTCAATGCGACATCGGATTTCAGTATCGCACTTTCCATCCTCTGTTAAGACATTTCCCAGATATTTGCATCGGACATTGCTGAGATTAAAAAGGGAGAAACGGGGACCTATATGCGTGTGATCAGAGCGACATAAATTAATACTGTCATAATTTCATTTTAATATCTTAGTCAAAGCTATTCTTGTTTCTTCACTAAAAAACATGGAGCAGAGGTTCTCAAACATTTTATGCCCCACACCCATAGGAAATATTTGATGAGGATTCGGACCTCTGCTAAAACAGTTATATCACAATTAATGTTGATCATTTTTTAACCACATGCATTAAAGCTGGTTCACAAATTTAACAAAATTAATAGGGTTTCATCTCAGCACAAATGCAGATATAAATTGAGCAGTTAGATTTTAATTCAAAGAAACATTTAAACAATAAATTGAAATACAAATATGAACAGGTTTAGTTTGATTTGGTTTTGTTTTGACAATCTCAATAGGTTATTTAATGCCGACAAGATTTTTATTGCTGGTATTAGGTTGGTCAAAAATAATGTCGTTTTCTCACATATGTTACTATGTGAGAAAACGACATTATTTTTGCATCAACCTAATAATATTTTCTTTTCCCCAAAAACGTATTTCTGTTCTTTTTTGGGTTTTTTTTTTTTTTTTTGACTTTTTTTTCAAAAGTCTATTGCTGGTATTTTTTTTTCAAAAATGTATTTCTGGTAATTTTGTTTTCAAAAATTGAGCGTGAAAGAACATAAGGAAAAGAAAAACATTATTAAGGACCGAGAACAAGAGAAGAGCATAAATTAAGACGGAGAAGATAACAATTGAGACTGAATTTATATATTATAATAGAAAATCAAAGTGGATTGGGAAGCAAATGTCCGAAAGGGAGTTCCACAAGCGATAAGTGCGAGAGAAGGAAATGTTAGCTTAGAACTTACAGTTACATCTTAGCATTTCAACTGTAAAAGGAAGAAACCCTGCCCCCAATCTATTAGGTTGGTGCAAAAATAATGACGTAATAATGTCGTTTTTTGACGTTAATACGTCAAAAAACGACATTATTACGTCATTATTTTTGCACCAACCTAATAACTTGCATAATAAGCTTGTACAAATGTGTGGCAGAATAGGGTTTAGGAGTGATAGCAAAAAATCAAACTTTACTAAAAGCTACAAAGGACAGGAAATTGAGGAGAGCCTTGATCGCCCATTTTCTGAATGGATATAGCACATAGAAGTAGATATCTATCTGTTATCTATCTATCTATCTATCTATTAGGTTGGTGCAAAAATAATGACGTAATAATGTCGTTTTTTGACGTTAAAAATACGTCAAAAAACGACATTATTACGTCATTATTTTTGCACCAACCTAATAGTACTGCGCTTAAATTCATAAATTCTAGGCAACATAGAATAATGTTGATCAGAACAATTACCGTGGAAGTTTTTTTTTTTTTAATAAGCGTTTCACCCCAAGCAAGGCGGGAAGGCACGCAAGCGGTTACAGAGAGTTGGAGCGAGAGCAAAGAGGAGTGATAGAGGAAAGGATGAAGAGAAGGATAAGGGATAGGTCAAGGCATCGGGTGACGTCGATTGACATTACATTTGAATAGTTGGAGATTATAGCTATCAGGGAAACATGAAATGGGCAGAAAGTTCCACAGGCGAGAAGTGCAAGACATGAAGCTATTGGAGTTGAAGAGACGGCTACATTTAACAGTTTCGACAGTGCAAGGGTGAGAGCGAGATGCCAGCCAAGTTGTGAACGCTTAAATTCATGAAGTCTGGGAACCAGCGAAAGCAGCTCATCGGAACTTTTATAGAAAAGACACAGGGAAGCTAAATTACGGCGGTCGGAAAGTGATTAAAGCCGAGATGTCAGATGAGGACCAATGACATTGCAGATTCTTCTTTGGATTTTATCAAGGATCTCTAAATGTATAGCAGTAGCACCAGATCATATGTGGCAGTAATATTCAAAGCAAGTACGAATGGCACACTTATAAAAATGTAAGATGGATTCGGGCGACACATATTGTCTAGCAAGACAGAGTGACCCAAATTACCTAGCAGCTGATCTAGCAATTGATTTAATATAATATTTTCATTTCATGTCAGCGGGAAACGATAACCTTAGAAGTCGCAAAGAGTCGCTCTCCTGGAGGTTAGCTTTAGACATACTGATGGGGTGGAACCGAAAGGATTCTCTAATTAATAGACAGCAGTTTCGTTTTTTTTTGGGGGGGGGGTAAAATTAAGAGACACTTCTTTGCCCCAGTTAGCGTTATTTTTCTATTATTTAACATTTACTTAATTGTTACAAGAAAAACGACAATAATAATATCAATAATAATAATAATAATACACACCGACAGAACAATCAGAGCCAACCGCCCAGACATTGTTATTAAAAACCACAAACAAAAAAAGTGCCTCCTTATTGATATGGCAGTCCCTGCAGACTGCAATGTATCTTTGAAGATATGCAAAAAGCTATCAAAATACAAGAACCTTGAAATAGTAATTTCAAAAATGTGGCACATGGGAACATCAACAATCTCTGTTGTAGTTGGAGCCCTAGGATTGGTTGGAAAAGATTCCAGTAGACTAAATAAAGGGATTCCTGGAAGTCTATGCCTCAAAAAGATACAAAAAAATGTTCTGACAAGTACAGCCCACACTTTACGAAGGGCTTTATCTATGTAATTTATTTATTTTTTTTTTTTTTCAGTAGAAAGTGTCATGATGCCATTTCTAACCTTAGGTTCCTGGGCGGGACCCGGAAAGAAATGTGTAAACGCCAGAAATCCAAGGAAATAATAATAATAATAATAATAATAATAATAATAATAATAATAATAATAATAATAATGTGTTTTTAAACATTTCACCCCAAGCAAGGCAGGAGTGTCAATAGTACGGAGGTGGTTACAGAGAGTGAATGTGAGAGAAAAGACTAGAATTGTTGGGGAGGGGGGGCGAGGAAAGGAAAAAATGTAAAACGGGTATCAAGGCCTGAGAAAATGACGATTGATGCTGCATTTAAATTTTTGAATATTGTAGTTATCCGGAAAGAAAGTAAGAGAAAGTCATTTCCACTGTCTTGAAGTGTGAGAGAATACTGTTGGAGTAGAAGTGGTGGTTATATTTAACTGTTTCAACAGTAAAAGGGTGGGACTTGAATGCCAACCTAGTAACATGCTTAAATTCCTCCAGTCGGAGCATCAGGAAAAATAGCTCGTCAGTGCAGTTGCCATGAAAATATTTGAAGAAATGCCAGAGAGTAAATCTTAATAATGAATATTTGAAGATTATTTCAGATTATTTATTATTTATCTTTATTCTGTATTAGTTTACATTATTCATCATTTGAACAGTCTCTTATAAAAAAAATTTCACCGCAAGCAAGTGAGTGATGAATTGTGCCAGGTCTACTTTGCCCAATATATGTTACGTATAAATAAATATCTAACGAAATATTTGAAGTAAACTGGTTAGATGCTCAGATGCGTAGTGACCCTTAGAACACATCCGGTCACGGGGATGTTGTTGCTGATTAATAAACATAGATTATAAGGCGGGGTACTTCTAACAGTATACAGTAACCTAGGGAAGGTTAATGTAAAAAATAATCGCACGAAGGTTGGTAATGACCGATAATACTTAGGACAAGAGCAACACATATAAGATTCGCCAGCAGTGCGTAGAAGTAGTCAACTGCTAGAAGTGAGTCAAGTGAATTCAACAATGAATCTCCTACTGCAGGATATCTACGAAGCGCCCCATGCGGTCAAATGTGGCACAAGGCCGAATTTAATGTGGGGTGTCCGAGCCAGTAGGATCGGCCAAAAATTCCCCGTAGAGCCCATATAAAACGAGGTCGGGTAGCTGTTTCCCGAGACAGGACTCTACCCTTCGACGGAACTCTGCCCTTCGACTGCCCGGAGACAGAGAGTTTGACCAGCACAGCTGGAGATGAATCTCCAATTGCAGGATATCTACCAGCCGCCCCACGCGGTCAGATGTAGCACGAGGCCGAAATTAATGTGGGCTATCCGAACCCGTAGGCTCGGCCAAAAATTTTTCATAGATACGTTTTATACGGTGTCGGGTAGCTGTTTCCTGAGACGAAACTCTGCCCTTCGACATAGCCTTGTCTAGGGATTCTCTCTGGCCGGAGGCAGAATGTTTGACCAGCAACTTCAACTGCAGACCAACATACAGTATTTAATACTGTATTTATGGGAATGGGGACATACCCATTATCGACCATAGATATGCTACAACAAGTATAAAGTCATAAGAAATATATTTTATCCTTAAATTAACACAATATAAAGTATGAGAGAGTTTTTTTTAATCAATTCGCCCCAAGCAAGTTGAAAATGCCATTGAAATGGAAGGGGCTAGCGTGAGTGAAAGAGAATGAGAAGACTTTAGAAGGAACTGGACACCCAGTACTAAACAGGAAAAATAGATAAACCTCTACTCCTGTCCAGAAGAATAGGGAAGAGTGTGAACTGGTCTATAAGCGAACCTGCCTAGTTTTGTTAAGAAAAAATAGTCAATAAAATTTCAGAGTTAGAGGGAGACGTCAGAAGTATAGATTTGAAGCAGACTTAAGAAAGAACCCGGAAAACCAATCAGAACAGGAAACAAGGGATAAACCTCTACTCCTGTTTAAAAGACCGGGGAGGAGTGTAAACTGGGCGATCCACAAAGTAGAAAGTCCTTGGGAAAAATAACGCTGACTAGAACTTTCTCCTTACAATACGGAGAAAATGGCGATGAATATACAACGTGAACGTGGTAAGTCCTTACTGCAAAGATTTCAACTGCTGGAACAAAAAAGGGTGGAGCTCTTTTGAACATTTGACAGGGAAATAGTAGTGTGTCTCTGTAGGAAGAGGTTGTAGAGTGGAACATAATTGTTTCCCTACAAGAACGATTTTCAATTATATCAAGACTAGTAAGTGTGTATTGGTCAGCTCCAGGCTAAATTTTACATCAATGGTCCATTTTTTGGTGTGATCTGGCTTTGGTAAAGATAAAACATTGTAAAAAATCTCGGCCGTTTTACGCTCCGGTCTTCTTCAGATGGTTGGAATGTCGAACTGAACCCTTTATTTCGCTCGCTGGGTTAGACTGTTCTAGTTCCACATGCCATGTATAATGGATGGCAGTTATCAGTTATCTCCTGTTAATTCCTCTCTCCACTGCCTTAACTGGGTATTGAACTCACACTCTTTGGGTCCTGTCTCTGAATCTAAATAACGCCTTTATCCACTGTTCCAAGTATTCTTGAGGCATGGCACGTGGAACTAGAACAGTCTCCGCCAGCAAGCGAAATAATGGGTTCAGTTCGACATTCCAACCACCTGAAGAAAGCCGGAGCGTACAACGACCGAAACGTTGTGATAAATATGGCAACAAAAATGAGGACGATAGTCCGAACAATGTAAATAGTGTACATAATACCTGATCTCAGAAATATAGACAGATACTGCAAAAAAGGGTTGGGTACTTTTGGGTGTGCTATAATGAACTGATGCTTATTGTAGCATTTAAGGAACCCTTATAAGTTCAACAAGTAACCCTTCAGCTTTCTCTCTGATATAGTTTTATGAAAAGATTTGAGTAGTAAGATACTAAAATAATAGATGTCCTGGGTATGACGATAAACTACATCCGCGTCCTTGGTATGGCGATAAACTACATCCAACATCAAGGCCTCAGATAATGTTTTCGGAAAAATAATGATGCCAGCTATATGTTTTTGAAACAATGTTGCCAGCTATGCGTTTTTGAAACAATAATGTTGCCACCTGTACGTTTTTGAAACCATAATGTTGCCAGCTATACGATTTTGGAAAAAAAAATTATTCCAGCTGTACGTTTTTGAAACAATGTTGCCAGCTATGCGTTTTTGAAACCATAATGTTGCCAGCTATGCATTTTTGAAACCATAATGTTGCCAGCTATACGTTTTTTGTAAAAAATAATGTTGCCAGCTATGCATTTTTGAAACCATAATGTTGCCAGCTATGCATTTTTGAAACCATAATGTTGCCAGCTATACGTTTTTTGGAAAAAATAATGTTGCCAGCTGTACGTTTTTGAAACAATAATGTTGCCAGCTATACGTTTTTTTATTCGATGCAAAATACGCATTTAAAATTCATATAAACTGGATTTGGCATTAAATAACCCACAGTGGTTGCTATGCCATAAAACCCAAACAAACAAACAAACAAAAATAATAGAACATTTTGTGTGGTGCAAACTTACTTCGTTAACGAAATGGCATCTAACACGCTATTGATAAAAATAGTAGGAACAGTTATATCTTCATATCTTTATGTACAACACCCCACCTTTTAAAAAAATTGGACGGTAGGCATTAAGGATTTTTAGGTAGAACAGTTATAGCTTAATATCTTTATGCAAAAGACCCCACCCTTAAAGGAATGGGATGGGAGGCATTAAGGATTTTTAGGTAGAAACCTAAATTAATAGTTATATAAACCAAAATTAGTATCAGAATTTTAACAAACTAGAATTAACATTGGATATTTATTTTCATTTTTGCAATTAATACAATATTTCTATTTTATATTTTTATAATTAATACCGGATTTTTATTTTTTTTTTTTTTATTTTTTTTAAGTAACAATTTATTCTTTCATTTAACAGTTTTTTATTTTAATTTTTAAAATTAATACAAGATGTTTATTTTAATTTTTTATTAACAACGTGTTATTATTATAAGTATCTGTCTATATTCCTGATATGAGGTATTATGTACACTATTTACATTCTTCGGACTATTGTCCTCATCTTTGTCGCCATATTTATGACAACGTCTCGGCCCTTCAGTATCTGTCTATATTCCTGACATGAGGTATTATGTACACTATTTGCATTCTTCGGACTATTGTCCTCATCTTTGTCGCCATATTTATGACAACGTCTCGGCCCTTCAGTATCTGTCTATATTTCTGGGATGAGGTATTATGTACACTATTTACATTCTTCGGACTATTGTCCTCATCTTTGTCGCCATATTTATGACAACGTCTCGGCCCCTCAGTATCTGTCTATATTTCTGGGATGAGGTATTATATACACTATTTACATTCTTCGGACTATTGTCCTCATCTTTGTCGCCATATTTATGACAACGTCTCGGCCCTTCAGTATCTGTCTATATTTCTGGGATGAGGTATTATATACACTATTTACATTCTTCGGACTATTGTCCTCATCTTGGTCGCCATATTCATTACAACGTTTCGGCCTTTCAGTATCTGTCTATATTCCTGAGATGAGGTATTATGTACACTATTTACATTATTCAGTCTATTTTCCTCATCTTTGTTGCCTGTCTATAATTTCTGAGATAAGGTATTATGTACACTATTTATATACATCGGACTATTGTCCTCATCTTTGTCGCCATATTTATTACAACGTTTCGGCCGTTGTACGCTCCGGTCTTCTTCAATATCTGTCTATATTTCTGATATAAGGTATTATGTACACTATTTACATTCTTCGGACTATTGTCCTCATCTTTGTCGCCATATGTATTACAACGTTTCGGCCGTTGTACGCTCCGGCCTTCTTCAGTATCTGTCTATTTCTGAGATGAGGTATTATATACACTGTTTACAATCTTCGGACTATTGTCCTCATCTTTGTCGCCATATTTATTACAACCTATCTAACTATAGCCTTTATTCACTGTACCATGATATGTCCTAGTATACTAGTTAATGATGCGTCTTCATTAACAACGGATTATTATTTCATCTTTTATAATCAACTACGAATTTATATAATAATTTTTATCAATAATACAGGAATTTTATTTTTATTTTTATAATTAACAATAGATTTTTATTTTTTATTAACTCCGAATTCTTACTTTAAAATTTTTCAATTCATATTTGATTTTTATTTTGATTGTTTTAATTAATACCGTAATTCTATTTTAATTTTTATTATTGACATTGGAATCTACTTAATTTTAGCCGGATATCTTATATTAATTTTGTAATTGATAGCGGATTTTTATTTCAGTTTTTATAATTAATAGCGGATTTATAACTTTATTTTTTTCTAATTATATTAATTTTTCAGTGGGAAATAATGGGTTAAATTCATTAATAACTAAAATGATTGTCTGTATCGAAGTTGATTTAATTTAATCTGCCAGAATGACAATACACTTCATCCAATGCAAATAAATTATGGCCATCATTGACCGAAGGTCAATCCGGAGCAAGCGCTTATTCGGACTGATAGCGATTTGATAGGTTGACCTTACTTGCAGACTGCTGAACAATAACGTCCATTTTGTTAAACGAACGGGAATGTTTATTCGGCAAAACTTAATCCAAATATTAAATTAACGCAAAATTTATTTATGGACAATATAGTCATTGGCAATAATAGATTTATTCTAAGAATCCAAGACGAAGATAATTCAGTGGGGATTGGACAGCTAGCCCCCACATATTGGCACAAAAACGGTCTCTTCTTGGCTTGAATATCATTGAACCCTTAACTAAGCAAAGGTACTATTCAACTTTGTTTTGTCATCGACGCATTCTGTAGTCGAAAGGTCAAAGCAAGTGAGATTTAATGACGGTTTCACTAGAGTAACGCAAGTTCGAACCTTGCCGAAGAGTGCATATTTTTTATCTAATAAGATTTCATAAATATTCAGGCCAGTAGACGAAACTTAATGAATATGGCGTTTAATAAATAAACGGGGCATCTATTCAAATACGAATATACACCAAAAAGTAACGTTTAAATAATAAATAACCTTTAAGTTATATATATATATATATATATATATATATATATATATATATGTTTATGTGTAAAAATAAGTTTTAATATCAGAAATACTTTGTAAAAAAATATTGCCAGCAATACATTTTTATCAAAAAAGATATTAACAGCTATATATTTTTTGAAGTAAAGAATATTACCAGAAATACATTTTAAAAAAGGAAAGAAATATTAGCAGCAATATATATTTTGTCAGCATTAAATAACCCATTGAGGTTCACATGCCGTAAAAAAAACAAATCAAAACCAAGCAATTTTACACCGCTGGGTGTTGACTTCAGTATCCACTTTTATATTGAGCGTTTTAACCCATAAATATAACATACCTTAAAATTATATATATATATATTTATATATATATATATATATATATATATATATATATATATATATATATATGTGTGTGTGTGTCTGTGTGTGTGTGCGAAACTGAACATTAAGGTCAACACCTAATGACAACTTCAGAACTAATGTGTTGCTATCACAAAACATACTTGACCTGAAGATTGCATTCATGCATCAAACAGACCGTTGCCATTCGTTCTTGATATCAGTTTCCCCTTTTAGATTCACACACACACACGTGTGTGTGTGTGCGTGTGTGTGTGTGTATGGTGTCTTTTCTCTGACTCTCTAAAGAAGACACTGTAACAATACGTGACACAAGTTTAATGTTAGAAGCAAATCTGATGAGAGCAATATTCCTATGTAAGGATTTTTCCTGGCATCAAAATTTATGTTTTTAGGCATACATATTTGTATTATTCTTTTATATATGTAAAATCCATCTTCGACATTGTGCAATTTTTCATCGACTGCTGCTAATCATTTGAACGCTCTCTCTCTTTCTCTCTCTCCACCCACACACACAGACACACACACACACACACATATATATATATATATATATATATATATTGCGTATATTTTGCAATTTTTCATCGACTGCTGCTAATCATTTGTACGCTCTCTCTCTTTCTCACTCTCTCTTCACACACACACACACACACATATATATATATATATATATATATATATATATATATATATTGCGTATATTTTGGAACCAGGTTTTCATTGAGACATGTTTCATAGAATAATTTAGACAAGATTTGTCTACTTATTTTCGACTGGATCCTTTCATATTCACGGACAAGCTTTATTGGTCTCACTATTAAAAGAAGAGAAAACAAATACCGTGTTAGTGCATATTATTTTATTCCGAGCACTTTCGACTTTAGCACAATGTCATCATCAGGATGTTGTTTATTTCAAGTCCAATATTGTAGTGTTCAGCATTTTCTAAGAAAAAACTTGTGGCCGACTGAAAGTTATTTGTCTTAGCAATTTTGTCATTGAATATGAGAGGATCCAATTCAAAATAAGTAGACAAAACTTGTCTAAATCATTCAATGAAAGATATCTCAATATATATATACTACACACACACACAATCACACACACACACACACACACACACACACACACACACACACACACACACACACATATATATATATATATATATATATATATATGTATGAATGTATGTATGTGTGTGTGTCTATGCATATATAATAAGCCGGATGATATAAACAGAGGAATAAAAAGCCAACAATAAGATAACAATATTGGCAAGATGATTGATGATCTTTATTATATATTAGCCTTTTAACTAAATTGATGCACAGACAGAAATATTCTGTAGTCGGAATTTCGTTTTAATCATATATATATATATATATATATATATATATATATATATATATATATATATATATATATATATATATGTTTAGGCAGCAAGTATTTTCCAAACAAATTTGATTAAAAAGGACCGACAAGGAGTGTCTCTTATATTTTTTTAATGGATTTTTTCAATTTTCAAATAAGGTTTTGTTTACTGTAATAAAAACTGTGGATAAACTGTCTTTGATCCATTTTTTGTTGTCGTTTTCATGAAGTACATTCGCTCATATGGTGTGTTTAATTTTGATTGCATCAGGGTGAGATCTTCTTTCTAACCTAGCCGAATTCGCAGCGCCATGCTGCCTGTAACACATTCTTTTGTAAGAAAATGATAATTGATTTTTTAATTTGTGGAGAAAAATGATGCATTTCAATATTAATCAATAATCTTGTCGATGTGATCGCCTTCAGGGAAACCCATTGATCAAAATGAAATATACTTATCCAAGTACCCTACGAGTTGTTTCCTTGTTCAAATTTAAATTTAATTTATACCAAAGAGGAAAAAAATCAGTGGGAGGTTTTTGCCTCCTGGGAGCACGCCCTTGATCAAAATGAAATATACTTATCCAAGTACCCTAGAAATCACTCGCGTGTTCAAATTTAAATTTCATTTATATCAAAGGCGAAAAAAAAATCAGTGGGACATTTGTGCCTCCAGGGGACTCCCCCGCCACTTAATCAAAATGAGATATACTTCACCGGGTATTGAACTCACACTCTTTGGGTCCTGTCACTGGATCTAACTAATGCCATGTGTCCTTGAGTGTGTGTTCAGTATCTGGTTAAGGCGGTGAAGAATTGGAGAGGGCAATTAACAGGAGATAACTGATAACTTACATCCACTAGATATGGCACGTGGAACTAGAATAGTCTACCCTAGATGCATTCCAAAAGCCAAGCAGAGTATTATGAGACATGAGGATTTCTTTGGTAACAAAGAAAAGAGTACTAAACTGCTACGTGATATCTGTCCTCCTTTACAGCAACGGATGTTGGACGGTCTCCTCAAAGATGAAGAATAAACTCGAGGCAAACTCGGGGGTATGGTTCTACAGAAGGATGCTAAGGATGCCATGGACCCAACATGTGAGCAACAATGAGGACGTAAACAAGGAGTAAACTTATACTTATCATCAGGATGAGGCAGCTGAAGTTTCTGGAACACGTAATTAGAAAAGAGGGCTTGGAGAATCTAATACTCACAGGACGAATAGAGGGAAACAGAGGCAAGGGGAGGCAACGCGTGACAAAACTAGCGGGCTTAAGCAAGTGGGTGGCAAATCATGACCTGGGGTAAGTAGCAAAGGGACAAAAAATTGAGAGCTACAAGGGTTAGGTGGAATTGGAGGGTTATAATCGCGGTTGTAATGGAATCTCCCACACTCCCTATCGCCTATGTAGACTGACTATATCATTAGCTATATATAGTGAGCACAGGATATACCTGGGGGCTTGCTTCGGGAATTACTAGCCTGCCACCCGATTCCCTGTCTTTCAACAATGTATCTTCTTTCATCTACGCGCGTGTTACTGTTCCTTCACTCGAGTACCACCTTTGTCTGTTTGTAACCTTCTTTAAAGATACAACAATCGCCTACGTCGTGAAGGGACATGGCACATAAAAAGAAAGACTAGATTGGCGGCAAGGTCTCACCATTTTAACGTTGAAATGTTAGATGAAGCCGTAAGTCCTATGCTAGTAGCTTCTTGTCTCTCGGCCTTCTTGCTTGTGGAAATGTCTTCCGCCTTCTTGAGAAAGGAGGGATTGGAGAATCTGATACTCACAGGTCGAATAGAGGGAAAGACAGACAAAGGAAAACAACGCAATTACATACCTGGTGAGCTTAAGCAAATGGATGAAAGAACGTGACCTGGAGGAGGTGACAGCGGGACAAAACATATTGAGAGCTACAAAGGATGGGGGAAACGGAGAGCCATGATCGCCTACGTCCTGAAGGGACACGGCACATAGTCTGCTATCAACATTGTGTTGTCTGCATAACTTATACTGTTAAGATTTAATTTTTTTTTCAAAAGGAGCTCATAATACCTTCCAATTTTTTTATAGGACTTTTTTCACTCCGTATTCTTATAATTGTCCTTTTCATTTTCGTTTTTCTCACATCTACTTGTTTTGTTTTAATGTGTCAATTTTGTTCCGTTTGAACAGAAAATTACATAAAAATGGAGGTTACTTCATTTTTTTCCAATTATGTCTTACATATAAAGTCTCCGTAGAACAACATTAAATCTGTCATTAACTCGCCCAAAACGTAAACACGGCTACTGCTGGTTAAAAAAGCAAGCTATTGTCGGGTAAAATGCATTTCCGTGATATTTTAAACTCAAATTAATTAATATTTGTTTCAAATCAAATTAATTATACTTTAAATCAGCTAATATTCCTCAAAAAAAGTTTCAGATAATTATATTTTATTTTTAGATTTTTAATAAAGAGAATTAAATTGCGATGAAAGGCATGGATTAACAAAGGGAGCTAATCAGCTATTTTAGCAAAATTCCATTCAATTTAAATTAGTTTTCGAAATACAGCAAAGTATTTTGCTTATTGGAAATATTAAATTTAAATTTGATCTATTAGCTTGAAATTAAGAATAGAATAAATGCTTCAAGAAAGATTTTTCATTTTAAATAATTCATTTTAAACTTTAGATATCGTGTTTTTTTGGATGTCTCTAGTTAAAATAACCATACGAAATATATGGCATATCTCTGCAATGTACTGTGTCGCGTAATCTGGATTATTCTTAATAAGCATTTCGATTTGGTCAACAGCAGGCTTTTCTCAGTTTTCCCCATCAAAAGTTCCACTGCGAACTACTTACGAATAGAGCACTCAGCTATGGGACCATCTCTGTAAACGACACCATTTTTTTGCTTTGTAAAGTGCTTTTTGCTTTTCAGAGTAATAAAAATAAATGCATCTTATTGTTCTCCCTTTTAACTTTTAATATAAAAACATTCAAAATATTTAATACACACGCGATCATTATAAATAGACGCGTCGAAATGTCACGTGTGAAATAAAATTAGATGTTCAAACGTCACCTATTGAAAAACCCTACAATATTCTTTCCTGCATTAACTCCCTCACACGAACTAAATCTCACAGGGTAACTGATTGATTCGCTTTTTACGGCTTATCAACCATTTGCAGGTTATTTAAAGCCCCAAAATATATTACAGTGTATGGTTTGTTTTTTGGAGATAAAAATGGTTTAGCAATACCTGTCCTACTAATTAACCCATACCAAGGGGAGAAGAAGTATATCCATACCTTTCCCAGGGGTATTTGTGCGCACGTGAATATAATAAACCCGACTGGGATTCGAACTCGTCTCTCCAATTTACAATATCGAACCATTATCTATTATATCACACACACATGCAATTTTACAGTACCTGGTATTTCCAAGCGTTATCTATGTAGGTACTAAGCAGGGTGAATGCCATGTGTTCGTAAGTCAGTGCAGGATAAGGACATATCTTATTTACTAAATATTTGAATTTATAACATATTTATTAAGTTGGTAAATAATTTGTTTTATACCAGGATTATGGGTGCACCTCCAAAGATTTGGACGACCAGAGAATACCAGCTGATCTCTCATACGATCTAGCTCTAAAAGCTCTAGAGGTGGGCAAAAAACTTTTTACTGTATATGTGTCGTATCCCTTCTGGATATAGGCGATCATGGCTCTCCACTTCCCCCTATCCCTTGTAGCTCTCAATAAGTGTTGTCCCTCTGCCACACCAATTCCTCAGACTTTCTGCCATCCCGCCAGGTATGCTATGCATTGCTTTCGCTTGTCTCTCTTTCCCCCTATTCGACCCGTGAGTATCAGATTCTACAAGCCCTATCTTTTATCATTACGTGTTTCATCTGCCTCTTCCTGATGTCAAGTATAAGCTTCCTCCTTGTTTGTATCCTCTCCAAAACCTCATCGTTGTTCACACGCTCGCTCCATGATATCCTTAGCATCCTTCTGTAGAATTATGCCTCCGTTGCCTCGAGTCTTTTCTTCATTTTTGAGATCATCGAAATTTCGCTGTCGTAAAGGAGGGCAGATATCGCGTAGCAGTTCAGTACTCCTTTCTTTGTTACCACTAACTCCCCTGTCTCATTACTCTCAATATTTTTCGAGAGTTTCCAAACCCTCTTTCCTCATTACGTATCCCAGCTGCCTCTTCCTGGTGTTAAATATAAGGTTCCTCATTGTTTGCATCATTTCCAAGACCTCATCGTTGCTCGCACGCTCGATCTATGATATCCTTAGCACCCTTCTGAAGAACCATACCTCCGTTGCCTCGAGTCTCTCCTTTATTTTTGAGGAGATCGTCCAAATTTCGTTGCCGTAAAGGAGGACAGATAAATGATCATCATCATCGGACCGACTTTAAATTCTCGCCAGTCACGATGAAAGGTTTCACTCTTAAAGAAGATGCTTGCTTTGGGCGTCTATTGGTACTCAGGTGGAACTCATGCACAAGGCGTATCCCTAAAAATGCTGGGGAAAATGATCAGCTCGTCATAACGCTCCAGGAAGTACTTGAACCCACCTGTCAAGCTCTATCTTTACACGAGTCAAATCAGATTTTAAAAAATGGAGTATTTCTACCATATTTGGGCTGAATTTGCTCGATCCTCTCTTCCCAGTCTTGACGCAATTCAAAACAGTTTATACGGCCTTCTGGGTGATTATATATATTTTGACCCTACAACCTTTTCCCTACATACTTAATGTTGCAAGTCTCTTTCTAATCTATAGGTATTTTCATGGAGAATTTTCTGATGACCAACATTCCTTCGTTCAGCGAGTTTTAAAATTTACAGCTAAGACACGCCATATAGGAGCGAACCATCCTCATACCATTCATGTTTCCATTCGGACAGATTTTGCTTCCACGATCACTGTAATCTTCACCTCTTCAAGTCTGGAGTCAACCGTTCTCCTAGATATCCCTATAATCTGCAAATATGTCCTCCACTTAAAATAACCTTATTAAGTGATCCTCTACCTTTAGTGGCTCTTGGGCCTAGTATCACACAAACATTTGGTAAAGAAAAATATCAAAAGTATGTTAGTAAGAGTAAAGAATCTTATTTATGATGAAGAATTGAATTAAATTCCCTACCCATAACGCTAAAAAATAATATTCCCTACTCTTAATCTTAGAAACTGACATTTCCTACCTCTAACCCTATGAATGGAATTCTATTTCCTACCCTTAGCCCTAAAAATTTAATTAAATTTCTTAATAAAAAAGACAAAACTAATATCCTGCTCAAATAAATAAATAAAATTAATTCGCTGTAGGAAATTTAATAAAATTCATTCGTTTAAAAATTTATTAGGTTGGTGCAAAAATAATGTCGTTTTCTCAAATAGTAACATATGTGAGAAAACGACATTATTTTTGCACCAACCTAATATTTAGTCAGCGGAAAAAAAAAAGCAGCAAACGTATGTTAACAAGGGTAAATATTTTTATTCATGATATCACCATCGATTTTGGCAGAGATATATTTCTTAAGGTGACCTTTGAACCTTTTCCTTTTGGGAATTTTTCCAGACAACGTTTATAGAATTTGATGTGACTGTAATTGATGAACTGTTTAAAAATGGCGGCAGTGACTGCCACTTACTGGACAGACTGTGAAAAGCAGTGGGTTAAGGAAAAGCAGCAGCGATAGTCAAGCTTTCTTTTTAATTATTATTTTTCTTTCTTTCTTTTTTACTAGAACAGCTAAATTATCGTCGGCTTATTTATTAAACCAAACACCTGAATTCTATTTCCTACCCCTAACCCTGAGAATTAAATTATATTTCCTACACAAAACTCTACAAATTGAATTAAGTTTCCTCGGCTTAACCTTAAAAATAGAATTAAATTTCCTACCCCTAACCTTAAAAATATAGTTATTATTTCCTACCCCTAACTCTGGAAATTGAATTTTATTTCCATCCTATAATCCTAAAAATGGAATTAAATTTCCTACCCCTAACGATGAAAATTCAATTATATTTTCTACACCTTAGCCTAAAAATTGAATTAAATTTCCAATCCTTACCCTTAAAAATTGAATTATATATCCTACCCTAACCCTAGAAATTGAATTCTATTTCCTCCCCCTCATCCTAAAAATTGAATTCTATTTCCTACACCTATCCCTAGAAATTGAATTATATTTCTTACCCGTTACCCTAAAAACTGAATTGTATTTCTTACATGTAACCACAAAAATTGAATAAAATTTCATACCCCTAGCCATAAAAATTGAACTTCCTTCCCCTAACTATCAAAATTGAATTAAATTTCCCACTCAAAAATGACAATATCATACTCGAATAAATAGTAAAAATAAATAAATAAATAAAATAAATTCTCCACAGAAAATTTATTTCAATTCTTTCTTGGTTTGGTTTGTTTTACGGCATATCAACCTCAATGTGATATTTTTATGACGATAAGATTTTTATTGGTAGTAATATTTTTCTTCAAAAATGTATTTCTGGTAATAATTTTTACTTCAAAATTCATTTCTGGCAAAAGATTTTACAAAAATATATTTCTGGTATTAAAATCTATTTTTACGCTTTTCAAAGTGCTTTGACACCAGTTTGAAGGTTAACTATTTGCCCATAGCAGGGACCCTAACAGGTGCTACCACCACAGGTCAGAGTGCAACTGGGAACACCAGCAATTAAGAGGTGGTTCCGTGCTCTTCAAAATCTCCTGATCAGAGGCTTTGTAGTTGGATGTAGTTTATCGTCATACCCAGGACGCGGATGTAGTTTATCCTCTCACACAGGAGACGGATGTAGTGTATCATCATATCCAGGACACGGATGTAGTTTATCGTCTTACCCAGAACGCGGATGTAGTTTATCGTCTTACCGAGGACGCGGATGTAGTTTATCGTCTCACACAGGAGGCGGATGTAGTGTATCATCATATCCAGGACACGGATGTAGTTCATCGTCTTACCCAGGACACGGATGTAGTTTATCGTCTTACTCAGGGCACGGATGTATTTTATCGTCTTACCCAGGACACGGATGTAGTTTATCGTCTTACCCGGGACGCCGATGTAGTTTATCGTCTTACCCAGGACGCGGATGTAGTTTATCGTCTTACCCAGAACGCGGATGTAGTTTATCGTCTTACCGAGGACGCGGATGTAGTTTATCGTCTCACACAGGAGGCGGATGTAGTGCATCATCATATCCAGGACACGGATGTAGCTTGTCGTCTTAGCCATGATGCGTATATTGTTTTTGGTCTTACTCAGGACTCCCAATTCTTGCGTTGAAAATAGTTATTTAATCAGCGGGTAATAAGTCACTACCACTTCTTTCTAAACGTGCCCGAAAAAAGTTAGTCAAACCGAAAGATATCTACAAATATGTTGGAATCAAGGAAGTACAATGGATTCCCTGTTCAGCAATGAAAGAACAGGATATTTAAAGTAATTTACATTAGCAAAACTGAGAAGACGGAGCTAAATGCAAAAAACAGCGACTTGACATTAATTAGTGTTACGTTTCTTTTTGTTTTGTTTTCTTTTTATCACAAATATTTACAACGCATAGATATCTTTGTTGGCTGATTTTATTTAGCGGTATCTCAACACCTCTATGGGTTATTTAATGCCGAAATCTAAATATTTTGAACACGAGTTCATGGCTTCATTAAATATATTTTGAACGTAATTGTATGCCTTCAATTAAAGATAAAATGTATTGTTGTTCATTTTCCTTTAATTATATATTGTTGATAATTTTACTCTAAATATGTATTGTTGGTTGATTGATTTTGTTTAGCGGCATATCAACATCTCTATGGGTTATTTAATGCCGAAATCTAAATATTTTGAACACGAGTTCATGGCTTCATTAAATATATTTTGAACGTAATTGTATGCCTTCAATTAAAGATAAAATGTATCGTTGGTCATTTTAATATAAATGTGTATTATTGGTTGGTTGAGTTTGCTTAGCAGTATATCAAAATCTCTATGAGTTATTTAATGCCTAAATCTAAATATTTTGAACACAATTTCATGGCTTCAACTAAAGATAAAACGCATTGTTGGTCATTTTACTATAAATATGCATTGGTAATTTTTATATAAAAATGTATTGCTGCTATTTTTACCCTAAAATGTAATTTATACATTTAGAGTATTTTGTTTTTGTTTGGCTCTTTACTATTTGCCCAGAGCTGGGACCCTAATAGGTGCTGCTACCCTTGGTCAAGTTGGACCAATGCACAACAACAATTAGAGCTCCTTGCAACCTCCAATCTCCCGATCGGAGTCCTTGTAAGGCGGATATAGTTTCCCGTCATACCCAGGACACTCTTCATTTGTCACATGATTTGTCTATGATCCTCTAAATGTCTTTTCTGCATCAAATCTTTTTATTTTTCTGCAGATAAAATGAATTGTTGATCATTTTGCTATATGTATTGCTGGTTGTTTGATTTTGTTTAGCGGCATATCAACACCTATATGGGTTATTTAATGCCAAAATCTAAGTATATTGAACACGATTTCATGGCTTCAACTAAATATATTTTCAACGCAATTGTAGGCCTTCCACTACAGGTAAAATGTATTGTTGGTCATTTTAATATAAATGTGTATTATTGGTTGGTTGAGTTTGTTTTGAGGCATATCAACATCTCTATGGGTTATTTAATGCCGAAATCTAAATATTTTGAACACAATTTTATGGCTTTAACTAAATTGGCATTTTCTACTGAGCACTTTTGTAAAAAAGAATAAGAAAAATAAACAATGATCACACACATTTTAGATAAAGTTCTTCATAATGTTTGAGCTGTACTTGTGAGTACAATATTTTGTATTTCTTAAAGGCATGGGCTACCAGGAATCGCTTCAGTAAGCCTATTGGAACATTTCCCAATCAATCCGATGGCTCCAACTATTATTATTATTATTATTATTATTATTATTATTATTATTATTATTATTATTATTATTATTCCTTTGGATTCTGGTGTGTATTTATTTATTTATTTCCGGGTTCCAACCAGAAACCTAAGGTCAGAAATAGCATCATAATATTGTCCACTGAGCAATTTTGGAAAACAAAATCATACATATTTTACATAGATTAAGCCCTTCGTAAGGTTCTTGAGAACAATTATTTTGTATTTCTTTAAGGCATGGGCTACCAAGAATCCATTTAATGAATCTATCAGAACCCATTATTATTATTATTATTATTATTATTATTATTATTATTCCTTTGATTTCTGGTGCATACTCATTTCTTTCCGGGTCCCAACCAGAGACCTAAGTTCAGTTAAAAGCATCATGGCATTTTCCACTGAGCATTTTTGTAAAAAAAACAAGAAAAATAAACAAACTAAGATCACACACATTTTAGATAAAGTCCTTCGTAATGTATGAGCTTTATTTGTGAGTAGATTATTTTGTATTTCTTAAAGGTACGGCTACCAGAGTTCCCTTCAGTGAGTCCATTGAAACATTTTCCAATCAAACAGAGGGCTCCAACTACAACTGGAATTATTAATGTCGTTATATGCCACATTTTTTAGATGTGTATGCCAAGATCCTTGTATTTTGATTGTGTTTTGTATATCTTCAAAGATAGATTACAGTCTGCAGAGACTGGCATGTCAATAAGAAGACAGATTCTGTTCTTCTGACGTTTGATCACGATAGCTGACGTATTAGCTTTGATTGTCATGTCTGCGTGTATTATTATTATTATTATTATTGGGTGTGGTATTGTCTTGTCAGAACAAGGCACCGGAGTATATTGGTAAATAGGGTACTGTAGGAGAAGTATATATGTATATTTGGGCTGATTCATTTAGATGGAGAGATTTTGCGGATGATATGTGCAGTTCCGCACAACGCAACCTTTCGTAATTCTGAGACGTTAATGTGTCAAGAAACTTTACTCATATGATTTTGGTACTTTTGTTTATGATATTCAAATGCCCTTATCACAGGAGGGATAATCGTAATTTTAAGTTTCCACATTTTCGTTACGTTGATTTGCATGTCCTTATAAATTAAGTTTTTGAAATCTTTCGTTAGAAACAATGGAATCCTGTAGCCAAGTCATATTAATTAATTGGCGCGTTCCTTTTTTTTTTTTAAATCTTTTATGAGTGTTTTGGTCTATTTGCATCAGTTTTCCTGTGAGTTGTGAGAAATTTCACAGTATGATCTCTCCACCATCCGTTGTGACATTCCGTTGGTGTTTGAATCATGCATCCGGGGCTTACTATTATTATTATTATTATTATTATTATTATTATTATTATTATTATTATTATTATTATTATTATTTATTTTCTTTGATTTCTGGTGTTTACACATTTCTTTCCGGGTCCCGCTCAGGGACCTAAGGTTAGAAATGGCATCATGACACTTTCCACTGACAAAAAAAAAAAAAAAAATTACGTAGCTAAAGCCCTTCGTAAAGTGTGGGCTGTACTTGTGAGAACAATTTTTTGTATTTCTTTTTCCTTGGCTACCAGGAATCCCTTCAATGAATCTGTTGGAATCATCGTCATCATCATCTTCATTTTGCTGTTGCTGCTGCTGTTCTTGTTCTTGTTCTTGTTCTTGTTCTTCTTGTTCTTCTTGTTCTTCTTCTTCTTCTCATTATTATTATTATTATTATTATTATTATTATTATTATTATTATTATTATTATTATTGTTTCCTATGATTTCTGATGTATAATCATTTCCTCCCCGGTCCCAATCAGAAGCCTAAGTTCAGATTCCTGGAAGCCCATGCCTCAAAGAAATACAAAAAATTGTTCCCACAAATACAGCCCACAATTTACCGAGGGTTTTATCTATGTAAAATATTTTTTTTTTATTTATTTATTTTTATTTTATTTTTTTTTGTCAGTGGAAAGTGTCATGATATCATTTGTAACCTTAGGTCTCTGGGCGGGACCCGGAAAGAAATGTGCAAACGCCAGAAATCAAACGAAATAATAATAATAATAATAATAATAATAATAATAATAATAATAATAATAATAATAATAATTATTATTATTATTATTATTATTATTATTATTATCATTATTATTATTATATCTAACTAGCAGTTTTTTTCAAAAAGCCAAATCTGTTCTCAACATCATTATTCCCGCTTTCAATATGATTTTTGTAATGCATGTGTCATTTGTAAATCTTGTGTGGGTGAGAAAGGAGATGACCATTATTGTAAAAGCCATATCGTGTCCCCAAGCCGTGCACTAGCCACAAACAAGTGCAGCAGTCGTAAATATATTAAAGGGCACTTTCAAGGCATCTAATTCACTTAAGCGTCGCTTATTGGAGCAATGACCAATCCATTTATATACACTAGTGACTCTACTCGGCATTTGCTGACCGTCGGGAATGGAATAATCAGAAGATATCCGTTGATTCTATTAAAAGAGATATTGGTCAGTTATAGGCTGCTTCAGCACGCGACCGTTCTGACTAATTCTTTATTTCATTTACTTTTTCTCGTTTTTATTTGAGATTCGCCAAGAAGAACGAGAGAATGGACATCCTGCTGGGTGTTTTTGTGTCGGTCTATTTCGACGCTCGATGTATAATCCAGTATTTCCAGTTTTCGTCGGTAGGGACAATGTGGATTTTGGGGGTGGATATTTTCGTGTGCATTTGTGGGGAAGGGACAGAAAGAGGGAGAAAGAGTTTGTCTGTGTGTATGTGTGGCGAAGAGATAGGAGCAGAGGGTAGATATATGTTTTGTTTCTGGGTGGGAACATTATGAGTTCTAAACAGAATGAAAGGACAGGAAGAGAAAGAAAAATGGAGTGATTTGGTAATAAAACTAACAATATAAAAGTAATGAATAATAAGAATAATTAGTTGATGATAATGATGATGATGATGATGAAGATGAAAAAAGAAGGAAATAGGAGGAAGGAGGAGGAGTAGGAGAGGAAAATTGAAATATTAGAACGGAAGATATTTCCGAAGAAGAGAAATTAGAATAGAAAGAAGAAGAAGAAGAAGAAGAAGAAGAAGAAGAAGAAGGAGAAGATGATGATGTTGATGATGATGATGATGATGATGATGATGGTGATGATAAAGAATTGAAACATTAGAATGGGATGTATTTCCGAAGAAAAGAAAATAGAAAGAAACGTATTTAAGATAAAAAAAAAGAAGAAGATGAAGATGAAGACGAAGACGAAGAAGAAGAAGAAGAAGAAGAAGAAGAAGAAGATGATGATGATGATGTTGATGATGATGATGATGATGATGATAAAGAATTGAAACATTAGAATGGGATGTATTTCCGAAGAAAAGAAAATAGAAAGAAACGTATTTAAGATAAAAAAAAAGAAGAAGAAGATGAAGACGAAGACGAAGAAGAAGAAGAAGAAGAAGAAGAAGAAGAAGAAGAAGAAGAAGAAGAAGAAAGAGAGGAAGCAGATAAAGAACTGAAATATTAGAGGGGAATGTATTTCTGAAGAAGAGAAGATAAAATAAAAAGAGAGGCATTGAAGAAGAAGAAGAAAAAGAAGAAGAAGAAGAAGAAGAAGAAGAAGAAGATGATAAACAATTGAAATATTAGAAGGGAATGTATATCTGAAGAAGAGAAAATAAAATAGAAAAAATGGCATAAAGAAAGAAAGATAGAAAGAAGGAAAGAAAGTAAAGGAGGAGGATAAAGAATTGAAATATTTGAGCGGAATATATTTCCGAAGAATAGAAAATAAAATAGAAAGAAAGGCATTTAAAAAAAACAAAAAAAAACAAAGAAAACAACAACAACAACAAAAATTGTCTACGAGAATAGAAATGTATTAAAAGTGAGTTTTCGAAGACCAAGATTCGACTAAATGGTAAAAGAAATTGAAAAGAGGGGACCTTCAGAAGGACACAGGCGGAAACGAACATATATCTGTCCGTCTAAAAGCCCTGTGAAGCATGTGGTCACTTTGGTCAAAGTCTTCGGGTTGGAAAGTGGGGGGTGGGGGGTCGAATGTCAATCGAATTGGAAACGGGTCTTACTCAAGTGTCCATAATTTAGATCTGCTCATTAAGCCCAATTGGATGCTCCGATGAGTACAGCCGATGGTCAAGCTAAGAATTGCTGGGTGAGGGACAGATGGTACGCTTGCCGACTACTTAGAACCAGGCGCTTAATAAACTAATGGGAAAAGAACCAGCTGGGATCACTTGGTCACGATAGCAATGGGATGTGCATCAATAACTGTACACCAGGGTCGGTGTGGTGGTTAATGTGCGTGTATGCTTTAAGATGAATTCAAGGATTTGAAGGTATTTACTTGGCTGGTCCTAGTTTTCCGCGCGCCTTTACGAGGTTCGGAGGAAAGTATCCGGCTATTTTGAATATCTCGATAATCAGTTATGCGGTCTAGATGTAACTTAGTGACCAATCATAAAGAATCAAACTGATCACGTGAGGGAAAAGACACTCTTTCGCTGGATTACTCATTCACTAGTGTGTCGGTTTATGTATTGTGGCACAACGTCTTCTGCAATTTAATATTATTATAATTATTATCAGCATTATCATCAACATATTTCGATTCCTGCTATGGTCACACTATCTACCAAGTCTGCGGGAAGACCGAAGGCAGGTAGTGTTGTGTTGTTGTGGCTACATTTCATGATTTGTTTTCTAAATCCCATAATATATGTAGCATTACACGGAAAACGGTTTTTTTCGTGTGTGGGCTGTACTTACCAAGACAATCTTTTGTATTTCGCTTAAGCTGGGAAATCCACGGATGTTTTTAATTGTGTTGTTGTGTTGCTTTTTTATCATTTCAAGCGCACCTACTATTTTTGTTTTCAATTTCCATATTTTTCGATTTCGATTTCCAGGTCTTTATACGATAGATTTTCAAATTCCTTGGTTGCTATGTTACAGTCCGCTGGACAAGCCATATCAATTAGGAGGCAAGTTTTTTTCCCTTTGGTTTTTGACAATTATGTCCGGCCTATTTGCTTCAATCTTCCTGTCTGTAAAGATAGTGTAACCCCATAGAATTGTGACAATTTCTATTGTAAATTTTGCTCCATTCTGTCGTAACAAATTTTATATTCATTTGGCACAAGTACAAAACATCCTGAGATTAGACTATCTATGGTATCCTGATATGTGTCACAGAACCTGCATTTTGAATTCACACTATTATGTATGATATTTGCAGGAAAGTTTCTAGTGAAAAGACTCTGGTCTTGCGCTCTAAGAATAAAGCCTTCCGTTTCAGCCTTTAATCCAGATGCTCGTAGCCATCGATGAGTATTAATTTTATCAACAACTGCTTTATTAGCCTCGTTCTGGATATTAACCATACAGAGCTTTGTCTTGTTGCCGTTTTTTCATCTGTTCAAGAGCTTTATACTTAGCATTCTTTTTCATATTTTTTGCTGCAACAGTTGGTTTTTCGGTTGTTTTGGTTTTCTATACATTCTATTAGATATAAATCTCGTTTCTATTTACAACCTTCTTTCATGATCGGATAATTTTACTTTCTGCTTTCGTGTTGCTTGACTAATTGTACCATCCAGTTCTTTGTTGTTTCCATATATTTTCGTATGCTAATAGTCGTCTTGTAAGAAAACTCTAGCTGAATAAGACTTTATCCACCTTCTTTACGGAGGTACGTATAGGCGGTTTGCATCAGCCTTTGGATCATGCAGGTTATGCTTAGAAAGAAGTTTTCTTGTCATAAAATCACTTTGTATGATATCTTTTAGAGTCCAGTTCAAAATGTTGAAACTATATTGAATCCCTGGGATGGTAAGGCTCTTAATGGCCTCAATTCTGTTCTACGAATTCAGATCAGTACATAATATCAGTCACACCCTTCTATAGTACTCTTTTCGCAATTATTTTATTTTTATTATCAATTCCTTCACCACCATTTACACTAAGGTACTTATAAGTTTTTTTTTCTACTCTAAACCTGTGATTATTACCCCAGGATCTAAGCTAATAGAGAAGATTTGTTGTAGTAATCCTGGTAAAATTATGGCTTTAGCACATTTATCCAAACCGAATTCCATTCCAATGTTATCACTGAACCATTCTACGGTTTTCAGGAGACCTTTCAGCTCACTGCCATTCCGAGCATACAACTTTAAGTCATCCATGTAAAATATATGGCTTATTTTCTTTTGAGATATCTAATAACCACATTCCGTCCTGTTAATTTCGCTCGTTAATGCTATTAAGGATATATAAAATATTAAGAGAGACAAACAGGCACCTTGAAATATTTCTCTGTTGATGTTTATTTCACCAGACTTAGAGATTCCATTTATATGCTTGAGGTGGGTGAAGAGTTGTTTTCCATATCGACATATTTTGTTTGATGTAATTGATAACGACGTGTCATACCTTATATATAATTAAAGACTTTAAGATCAAGAAATTATTATTATTATTATTATTTTTATTATTATTATTATTAGTAGTAGTAGTAGTATTAGTAGTAGTAGTAGTAGTAGTAGTGATGTAATGAATATGGATACACCTGTGTTCCCCCTCACCGGAATATGATTGGCTGGTGTCAGCCATAAATACAGGCTGATGTAGAGGTACAGGACCCCCATTGGTCTACGCCATTGGCTATCCTATTTGTCTACACCTATTGCCTACATCTATTGACTGCGACTACGGCGATTACCAGTTCCATTACTACTACCTGCTAGATTGTTCTATTCGGTTACAGTAGCCTAAACCACTTCAGTCAAATATATCCCTTTTCGGGACATATCAATTGGTAGTATTAGTATTATTTCCTTTGATTTCTGTTGTATACACATTCCTTTCAGGGATCCAACCAAAATCGTTAACGACTTCATGACATTTTCCTCTGATCATTTTCTTTTTATAAAAATCAACTGAAATAAGATCAGACACATTTTCCATATATAAATATCTTCGTCATTTGTGAGTTGTACTTGTGAGAACTCCTTTCTATTTCTTTAAGGCATAGACTACCAGGAATCCATTCAGAGTGTCTATCGGGAACTATTCCAATTAATTCGATGGCTCCAAATATATCTGGAATTACTGATGTCCTCATGTACTATATTTTTTAGATTTCCCCTTCAAGATCCTTGTATTTTGATAGTTTTTTTGAAGATCCTCAACGATACATGAGAATCTGCAGGTCGATTATCTTTGATTGTTATGTCAGTGAGTATTGTAAAGTGCCATAAAATTATTACGGATTCTATCGCTGTAACTTTAACTGGGTGATGTTCTTACCAATTTCTTGCAGTTTTCCGTAAATATTGCATATTTTCCAATTGCATATATTGGTCCACTGTCTTTTATATTCAGAATCTGGGCTGACACAATTTTTCAGTATGTGTGCTTGGTAAATTCTACTTAACAAGCATCGGTCCTGTGAAGCAAGCATTGGTGCTGTGAAACGTAATTATTATTATTATTATTATTATTATTATTATTATTATTATTATTATTAACATTATTATTATTAACATATTATTATTATTAATATTAATATTATTAGCCTTATAATTATTAACATTATTATTAGCATTATTATTAGTAGTAGTATTATTAATATTATTATTAATCTTATTAACATTATTATTACTATTATTAACATTGTTATTATTAACATATTATTATTAACATTATTATTATTAACATTATTATTAACATTATTATTAACATTATTATTATTAATATTATTAGCATTATTATTATTAACATTATTCTTATTAACATTATTATTAACATCATTCTTATTAACATTATTATTATTATTAATATTAATAGCATTATTATTAACATTATTATTATTATCATTATTATTAATATTATTTGCATTATTATTATTAACATTATTATTATTAATATTATTAAAATTATTAACATTATTATTAATATTATTTGAATTATTATTATTATTAACATTATTATTAATATTATTATTAATAATATTAATATCGTGATTATTAACATTATTATTATTAACATCATTATTATTAATATTATTAGCATTATTATTATTATCATTATTATTAATATTATTGGCATTATTATTAACATTATTAATATTATTAATATTATTAACATTATTATTAATATCAATAGCATTATTGTTATTAATATTATTTGCATTATTATTATTAATATTATTATTAACATTATTATTACTAATATTATTAATATCGTGATTATTAACATTATTATTATTAATAGTATTTACACTATTATTATTATTATTATTATTATTATTATTATTATTAACATTATTATTATTATTGCTTAGTTCCTTTGAATATACATTACACCCTGACACTGCCTTAAATAAACAATGGACCATTCCTCTTTCATTGCAAGTATCGACATAAGAAAATCTGTTTCAAAGGTGTTGTTTGATTTTAGGGAAAGAAATGCAAAAGAAAAAAAGAAAGAAAGAAAGAAAGAAAGAAAAAAGAATGAAAGAAAGGGAACAGATAACACTCATATGTGTTTAACGTCTGCTTCAGTGTAAATGGCAAGCTTTGTCAATTTTTAATCTTTGTAACAACTTTCTTCTTTAAATAATGATCTGCATTCATATTTATGCTTATTCAGCACAATGGGTCAATTTCCATACCTATTTTATCGTCATGGTACTCACAAGGAGCTCCTTCAATCATTATATTAAGAATTATGTCATCAGAAAATTCAAATTTCTTTCCTTTGATTTCTGGTGTGTACTCATTTCTTTCAGGGTCCCAACCTGATAACTAAGGATAGAGATTGCATCATAGTATTTTTCATTGAGCAATTTAAAATAACACAAATAGAAAACACACACGCATATTTTAAATACACACAAAGCTCTTCGTAAGGAATGAGAACATTTTTTTTTTGTATTTCTTTAAGGCACGGGCTTCTAGGAATTCCTTCAATGGGTTTACTGGAATGTTTTCCAATCAATCCGTGAGCTCCAACTACAAAAGGAATTGTTGATGTTCTCATGTTCCAGTTTGTTGTTGTTGTTGTTGCTATCATCATCATCATCATCATTATTATTATTATTATTATTATTATTATTATAATTATTATTATTATTATTATTATTTCCTTTGATTTCTGTTGTCTATTCATTTCCTTCCGGGTCCCAACCAGAGATGTAAGGTTAGAAATGACATTTTCCATTGAGTAGTTTAGTAAAAAAAAAAAAGAAGAAAGGAGACAACTTAAGATTACATACATTTTACATAGGTAAAGCCGTTCGTAACGTATGAACTGTACTTTTGAGAATACTTTTTGTATTTCTTTAACGCATCAGCTGGATCCTTCATTAATCCCTCAGAACCCACTCCAATGAAACTAAGTGCCCCATTATTATTATTATTATTATTGTTATTATTATTATTATTATTATTATTATTATTATTATTATTATTTCCTTTGATTTCAGTTGCATACTCATTTACTTCCGGGTCCCAATTAGAGACCTAACGTCTGAAATGGTATCATGATATTTTCCACTGAACATTTTTATAGAAAAATACACGTAAAATAACCTAATATCACACACATTTTACACAGATAAAGCCTTCGTACGGTGTGAAGTATACTTTTTGTATTTCTTTAAGGAATAGGTAAAAGAGATCCCTTCAAAGATTCTGTTGGATTATTTTCCACTCAAATCGATGACTCTAAATACAATACAACTGGACCCTATTGATGTCCTCAGATACCACATCTTCTGACCCCCACTTCAAGATCCTTGTATTTTGATAGTTTTTTTGAAGATCTTCAAAGATACATTACAATCTGCAAGGACTGCCATATAAGTAAGAAAACACTTTCCAATTGTGTGGTCTTTGTGTGATTAGCTTTGATTTTTCTCTGGGTGTATATTTTAAAGTCCCATAAATTATTATTATTATTTAGCAAATTGCGCATGTTTGTTTATCAACTTCATTCTTCAAAAGTAAAGAACAATTCAATTTTATTTAGTCATATATTCGCCATTATCTGCAATGACTTCTTGTCACTTATCAGTCGTCTGGTGGCTGTGTTTCAAGCCAATGGCGAATGTATTTCATAAATTTACTCTTTAGTATTTCAAGTCATTTTTGTTAGATTTTGGTATATATATCTGTTAAAATTAGATGCCAGTGTTATTTTCATTTTTGCATTTTTTAGACAACAATTTATCAATCGCATACTTTATGAAAAAAATGATGGTGTATTGGGGTTAGGACTTAAAAGAGATTTTGTTCTCAACAAAATCAAACAACCAATATCCATTTCACTGAAGCAGATATTAAACACATGAGAGTGTTATCGTTTTCTCTGACTTCACTTTCTTTCTTTCTTTTTTTCTTTCTTTCTTTCCCTAAAACCAAAGAGCGCCATTGATATTTCACTTCCGTCTATCCTTGCAATCAAACGGAAATGCCCCATTGCTTATTTTAGATAATGGCAGGGCGTAACGTACGTGCTAACTATGGAACGAAGGAACAAGCAGAATGACGATAATGATCATTATACTTCAGATATATGGAAAAAATAAAGTCCGCAGTTTAAACTGATGTCACCTGGAGATGGGTTAAAGACAATGATTCCTAACGTGGGGTAAATGTACCCTTCGGCTTGCCAACAGAATAAGGGGTCAATTCGAGAATAAGTTATTAACAGTTATTAATATTATTTATTGTGACCATTGTCATCTTCATATTTAGCTGAATATGACTTTAGTGCTGTAAATGATTTGTTATTGAAGAAAAGAAATCGACTGGATATCACTAAATGAGGAGACTTGAGCCTTAAACTGATTAAATTGGTCCCTAATATAAAATCTATCTGTAGCAGGCATGACGCACAAGGATCTCATTAACAGTCATTTTGTGATGAGCTCAAATTTCATTTTGCATTATTATTTCATGATTAAAATGATCAAATTATATTACAGAATAAGCTTTCATTCAAATATTTTCTTCCAAACTTTTTATTTGTAATATTGAGGAATGTCAACATCTTGATTATGACATTATTGGTGTGATATTTTAGTTATTCCTATTGCTGAAAGTCCTTAAATGATATGGTTTCTGTCATTTGGTAAAATTATTTGTGATCGTGTAGCGCCAGTCCACAATGTTTTAAAGAATTGTGTCCTTCGCCATGACCCATAGGTTTCACTTGTTGAAAGTCATTTTTAATCGTCGATCTTTGAAAGCGGTTTTATACAACTGACAGTTTAGATATTTAGATGCTTGACACCATGCATGACATCCATATGAAAGCTACGATCTGACGAGGCTACTTAAGAACATGACTCAAGATTTCAGGTTGATGTTTTGGGTGACCTGACAAATCGAGTGGGTAGCGAAAAAGAACGTGGACCAATCATATCGGATCTTACGGAAACTACCGAGAATTTCTCAACGTATCCGAATAGTATTGATTTACTCTCCAGAATCCATCTTATGTATTTGTAAGTCTAACATTAGTCAATGCTTCGAATATTGCCATATATGGTCTGATGCTTCTGCTATTTTTTTTTTTTTTTGATGAATTACATAGAATAATCTGCAATGTTATTGGTCCTGTTTTGCCATCTCGGCTTCAGTCCCTTTCCCAATATCGTGACAGATTCCCTACGTCTTTTCTATAAATAGTAGATTGTCCAGAAAATTCTGACTCACTTTAGAATCTGAGAGAAAACAACTTTGCTCTCAGTCTGGTGGAATTTCCAAGAAGTACTGCATTTCAATCTTGTACCACACGGTCCCGTCATCAAAGCTAAACTGTATTGCCAGCAGCTATACTGTGTGTACGACAAAGTAAAGAAGGGGTATCCTGCATTGGTCAATCAGGGTCGGACTTTGTTTCAGCAAGACAATACGAGGCCACACACTGCCAGGTTGACTAAGGAGAGGTTCAAACAGATGGACGCTGTTGAGATTCTTCCAGATCCACCATTAAGTCCTGGTTCTGCTATGAGTGACTTTGACCTAGTTCGCTCAATTGCGCGACCAACGATTCAACACTTTTGATGACGTGATGGAAGCTTAATTTGATTCAAAGCCAGCAGACTGGTACTTCAGACAGATTCATATTCTGCCTGATCGCTGGCAGAAAAACGTCAAGAATGATGAATTTTAATTTGAAGAATAAATGTTGGTGATGCTCCATAAAATTTTATTGTTTTCTAATCGTTTTCTAAGAAAGTCAGAACTTTCTGGCCAACCTAATATTACTGTTGACTATATAATATAGTGGCCAACCTAATATTACGGTTGACAATATAATACAGTGGCCAACCTTAAATTACGGTTAACTACATAATATAGTGCCCAACCTAATATTACGGTTGACTCTATAATATAGTGTTCAAATTAATTTTACAGTTTACTACATAATATAGTAGCCAATCTAATATTACGGTTCACTCTATAATATATTGGCCAACCTAATATTACTGTTGACTACATAATATAGTGTGTGTGCATTTGCGTGAATAATTGCTGTTTATTTGTTCCGATTAATTTACGTAGCCAATTTCAGTGTGTGAAAGAAATAAGAAATGCTGTAAAGAAGTAAATGGCGAAAGAACGACTATTGACGGTTTCCAATAGAATCATCTTAGATATTTCTTTGCTTATCTTAGGCAAGGAGAAAATATTGTAATATGAAGGCAATCCTTTTCGGCAAAGATGTGTCAAAGATATTTAAATAAATTCCGAAACAGTCGATGTTAATCATTTAAAAAATACCAATTGGAAATTCTTTCCTAAACTCTCCAAGAGCGTACTAAACAACATCAAAGCTAATCTGTAATGCCAGCAGCTATACTGCGTGTACGACAAACTAAAGAAGGGCTATCCTGCTTTGGTCAATCGAGGTTGGGCTTTGTTTCAGTAAAACAATGCGATGCCACACACTTCCAGGTTGACTAAGAAGTTCAAACAGACGGACGGTGTTGAGATTCTTCCAGATCCAACATTTAGTCTTGATTCTGCTCCAAGGGACTTTGGCCTATTTCGCTCAATTGCGCGACTAACGATTCAACACTTTTGATGAAGTGAAGGAAGATTGTTTACCTTTTTTATGCATATTAAAGCCGTTGGAATCTGTATATTTTTAAATCACTAGACTCCAAGTAGGACTTTGCCTTTTTTCCTCTCCTAACTCGTATACGACATTGTGCTATTATTGTATTAGGTTCAGTGTTATTGTATTAGATTGACGCAATCTCATTGCAGTTTCTTCTCAGAGAATCCTGTCCTCTTCTGATAGAACGGGGATTTTTTAAGTCAAAAATGTCGTCAAATGCCTTATTTGAACCACCGCTTCGTTTGGATTATTGTCATGCAGAATATCGCTTCCAGGCATTTTGTAAACTCTATTTTTTTATATTTCTGCTTTTTGCTCTGTTCTTTCTATCTTGCTTGAAGTCAACTATATCTCTTATTGTTTTAAAAATAGTCCTTATGCAATGTTTAGACATGTTTTTTCGATGGTGGTTGTTATAGCGTTGGTAGGTAGGATGATGTTTCATTTTCTTATGGTTGTCCAGATTAGATTAGATTAGTATTTGTGGACTTTTGTATTTTTTTCTTCTGTGGATTTTGTAGCCTTTACCGGAAATAATTCTAGTACTGAGGAATTTGAAGGCGTTTTCGATGTATTTTTCGGGTAGGAATTGGGCACTATGATTATTCTTCAGGGAGGCACGGTGGAGTAATGGATAGTGGCTCGCATTGAGAAATCAGAGAGCTGAGTTCGAATTCCATTCGAATCCATCACATTCACATAACTGATTGATGATCCTTCTTAGTTTTATTTTATTGTTGTGGTGGGAGTAAAAGTGTAAGAAGCCATTATTATTATTATTTTATTGGTTCTTGTTTAAACTTTTCAGCTGAATAACCTTTGTCTGTGCGTATTAACATGAGATCGAGATATGATAAAGTTGAATTTGCTTTTTTTTCATCGGTGAAATGAAAATATACTTTCACATACAGTTTTTGTCTTTCTTTCTTTCATTCTAAACTGAGGAAACCAAAGCGAGAAGACTCTCTGACGAAACGTGTCGTTAATAAATTTCCCACATCGTCTCATCATCTTTACTGTGTTTCGGATTCTATTATACATCTTACACACACACACACACACACACACACACACACACACACACACATACATATATATATATATATATATATATATATATATATATATATATATATAGAGAGAGAGAGAGAGAGAGAGAGAGAGAGGTAGATAGATAGATAGATAGATAGATAGATAGATAGATAGATAGATATGGGGGCTCTGATCATTCAGAATGATCCGGTGAGTATCCAGCAGGTAGATAGGTTCTGGCTCTTTAGGTATTCTAGTTTGGATCTACTTCGTATATCGAGAAATTTTACATATCAGCGTAGGTATCTCTGCCGGTGTTTTTCTGCTTTGTCTCGACATTGCGGTGCTGATTGATTTTTTTCAAGCAGTACGGTTGTTTTTAGTCTTTTCTATTTTTTTATTGATTCTTTTTGACAAAGTATCAATTTATGCAATTAATATTTTTTGTTATTTACAAATTGCATCATAGGTTTTTTACACCGCCATTCTTATAGTACAGGTATAACAATACAAAAAAGTAATATATATATATATATATATATATATATATATATATATATATATATATATATATATATATATATATATATTTAATATTAGTGGTTAATACACAGACACACACAGACACACACACACACACACACATATATATAAATATATATAAAATATATAAATATATATACATACATTCATACACACACACACACACACACACACACACACACACACACACACACATATATATATATATATATATATATATATATATATATATATATATATATATATATATATATATGTATATATAAATTTCCAAGAGGATAGAATCCAGGTAGAACTCAATGTCCAGGTAAGAGTAAGAATATAATAAATTTGTTTAAACACTAATATTCCATGCTTATAATTTATTACATTGGAATCGTAATTACGAACCAATTCCTACAATTTTTTCTGGGAGGGAGCGTATTATCTAGCGTGATCAACAGTTTGAACAAGGTTAGCACGCTCAAGCCCTTGCCCACGATGACTTATGGCTTTGTGCTAGCACAGCTATCGACGACCCTCAAGAGTTTTGTCTACCCAATTTCATTCACGGGGCTTGGGTCAACCCGTAGTATGGATTTTAGGCACTTTCCAAAGGTGCCGCGCGCAGCAATCGACCTCCATCCAGTTCGATAACATCAGGAAGTCTCCTTCCTGACAAATCGTCCATTGCGAGATTCGAACTCGGGTTTCATGGTCAACATACACGATCATTATTATGTTGCAAAATCAAAAGAAAACAGTTAAATCCATTACTTCATGGTTTTAAAGATGCATACGTCTACCCTACACCATAGCAATCTAATCACATTTTAAACAATATTCACTTTAAAAAATATTCGCTTACATTTTACCAGACTTTGAATTATGATACTATGTATCCTCAACATGTTTTGACCGAAGTTTCAACCACCTGATGAACATTCATGAGCGTTATCAAATTTTTAAATACGAAAAATAAACCAATGATAAACCAATGACACTTTTGTCTATAAACACGTGCAACAAAATAAATCCCACATTGCCTTGATAAAGTCGCTCAGAGGACGAAACGCTTCGGCTAAAAATATTTTTCCTCTTTTTTTTAATTCATATATATACATATACATTATATATATATATATATATATATATATATATATATATATATATATATATATATATATATATATAAGTAACAAAAATCTTGGTAATCCGTATGGATAATCCCAAGGAGGATGAAATCCTGCGAGCTCAATATTAAGTCAGAGCGAATAATTTAATTTAAAGGAAAACAGATCACTTTAAGGCTCCATTTGTAATAATTTATTCCACCAGAAAATTTTATTTTTCTCTGGATCTTCAGACTTCACTTTCAAAAGTTGAAACAAAAAATGAATTTAAAATTTACAGTTTTGACGGGCAGTATTAAGCTTATATATCTTGACATAGAGGGTGGTGTAGAATGGTGTGAGAGACATGGTCGAGTTGAGACATATAATTTTATCATATAGAAAAAAACATTTTACACACTACAAAGATGCAACTTCGTTTCAGTGCATTTCAACTTTTTAGGACGCTTGTGAGATGATGTGCCTAAACGTTGGACGGGTTTTTTATCGGCAAAAAAAAAAAATCTCCACAGACCTATCAACATTAAACACTCAATCCATTCTTCACCAAACTGCTATCAACAAGCACTATTGTTTCACTCCGTCACCTTTTTTTATGTATATTTTTCTTCTCAAACAAATGTAAAAAAAAAAGTGACGTTTCACATCCGGCTTACCTACAAGCAGGATTGTTCATAACCATTTTCGATTCCCACCCGTCGAAGTGCAGTTGAAATGCACTGAAACCAAGTTGCATCTTTTGTAGTGAGTAAAATGGTTTTGTCTATATGATAAAATTATAATAAATAAATAATAATCGCTCTACTATCGGTATCGAGCCCTCTTTTGGATTAAGGCTGTGAACGTTGGAATTTATATATTACTTTCGTTCTCATCACATCGGGTATATATATATATATATATATATATATATATATATATATATATATATATATATATATGTATGTATGTATGTATGTATGTATATATATATATATATATATATATATATATATATATATATAATATTTTTTGTTTAAAAATATGATTCCTTCACTACATAAGAGTTCTCATGTTTCAAAAACGAGAGCCGAAACCATCCAAATAATTATTAAAATTAAGTTGAATTGAGGTGTTTAGTCCTGATTCATCTTCAAGCGAAATTTTAGGAATAAGCTATCTCTTGCTTTACGGGTGTTTTTAAGCATCGTCCGTTATAACATTCGTTATTGTGGGACTGAGAACTCTTATGTAGGGAAGGAATCATATTTTTAAACAAAAAATATTATAATAAAGCTCTACTGCTGTATGGAGCAGTGTCTTCTTAAGAATAAAAACAAAAATATTAAGGAACTCCGGATTATGCACCCAATGTGTTCTTTTCTATTTATATATATATGTATGTATGTATAAATGCGCAGGTATGCAGAAAATAGAAAAGAACACCTTGGGTATATATATATATATATATATATATATATATATATATATATATATATATATATATATAATTGTTTACTTGAATTTTAGTTATTCTTATTTAGTTATTGTCTTAATCACATCTATAAAGATGTCGCTACTATCTCCGCATTCATGCATTGTCTTGAAATTTGTCATCCTTTCATAACTGCGGAGCTTCTGTGTTCTTATAATATATATTAATAGAATTGCATCCTGTGTACGCATATACAGCTTGAGCTTGTGTGTGTGCGCGGGCATGCGCGCTATGAGGGAGGTTATCATAACTAACCCTGTATTCTCTACTAATAATGCAAATATATTTTCTGTTCCGTGTGACCCAGACATTTGAATGGCAAACCCGCACAGCTGCGATGAACGGACAATCACTAATCTTCGGGTTCCTCCACGGCTCATTGTCTACTAATCCTGGTCAACACTGACCAACACACGTACACATTACGATTCCTCTCTCTCTTTCTTTCCCTCTCTTTGTCTCTCTCACTTTACATGCTGTGAAAAGAGGGTGTACTAAAGAAAGGGCGGGGGCGAATGGGTCTAAATCATCGTGTAGGTGGGTAACCGATTGTGGAGAAAATATTAGTTTTAATCTAATGGCATCAAATGAGTCTGGAAAATGGATGAATTTCTATGGAAAGGATTTTTTTTTCGTAATTGATTTTTTCTTTTTTTTTTTTCGTAATTGATTTTTTCTTTTTTTTTTAAATGTTTTTTCTTCTTTATTAGAATTCTTTATTATTTCTTTGTTTCTTAAAACTCGTTAATTTTTCGTTATTTCTTTTTCAGAAAATCATTTTTCATTTTCTTTATGTCTTCTTTCTTATGATTATACTTTCTTTCTTTCTTTCTTTCTTTCTTTCCGTCACCCTCGCTTATTTCCTTTCACAAGATTTAAGATTACTCTTTCTACATACTTTGTTAAGAGCATTCATTTTCCTTTCTTTTTTCTTTCTTTCTTTCTTTCTTTCTTTCTTTCTTTCTTTCTTTCTTTCTTTCTTTCTTTCTTTCCGTCCCCCTCGCTTATTTCCTTTCACAAGATTTAAGATTACTCTTTCTACATACTTTGTTAAGAGCATTCATTTTCCTTTCTTTTTTCTTTCTTTCTTTCTTTCTTTCTTTCTTATTTATTATTCTGTTCTTTTTCCTCTATCTTTTATCTCTTTCTTTCTTTTTTCTTTCTTTCTTTCTTTCTTTCTTTCTTTTTTCTTTATTTCTTGTTTATTTATTATTCTGTTCGATTTCCTCTAACTTTTATCTCTTTCTTTTTTCTTTCTTTCTTTCTTTCTTTCTTTCTTTTTTCTTTCTTTCTTTCTTTCTTTAAGCTTTCAAATCACACTTTATACATTCTTTCTGATGATCATACTTACTTTTCTTTTCTTTCTTTCTTTCTTTCTTTCTTTCTTTTACATCTTTCTTTATGCTTTCAGATCATTTTTTCTTTTCTTTCTTTGTTCATCCTTTAAGATCATTCTTTCTTTTCTTTTTCTTTCTTTCATTCTTTCTTTCTTTCTTTCTTTCTGTTTTACTTTCATTCTTTCTACATCTTAAGACCACTCATTCTTCCCGTTTTATTTTCTTTCTTACATTCTGAGATCATTCTTTCTTTCTTTTCTTATTTTTTCTTTTCTTTCTTTCTTTTTCTTCTGTCTTTCTTTATGCTTTAAGATCATTCTTTCTTTCTTTCTTTCTTTCTTTCTTTATGTTTGCGATCACTATATCTGCATCTTCCGATCAACTCATTCTTCCTCTCTTATTTTCTTTCTGAATTTCATTCTTTCTCTCTTTTTTTAATTTTCTTTCTTTCTTTCTTTCTTTCTTTCTTTCTTTAAGATCATTCTTTTTTTTCTTTCTCTATGTTTTACGATCACTCTTTCTATATCTTAATGCCACTCATTCTTCCAGTCTTATTTTCTTTCTGAATACGATTTTCTTTTCTTTCTTTCTTTCTTTCTTTCTTTCTTTCTTTCTTTCTTTCTTTCTTTAAGATCCTTTTTTATGTGCTTTCTTTTCTTTCTTTCTTTTCTTTCTTTATGCTTTACGTTCACTCTTTCTACATCTTAAAATAACTGTTTTTTCTGTCTTTTTCCTTTTTACTCATTCTTTCTTTTTGAAGATCATTCATTCTTTTCTTTCTTTCTGTCTTATGCTGTAAGATCACTCTTTCTACTTTATTAAGATCAACTGCTTTCTTTCTTTCTTTTTTATCACTCTTTCTTTTTCTTTCTTTCTTTTCTGCCTTTCTTTATACTTTAAGATTACCTTTTATTATTCTTAATGAAAAACATTCTTTCTATTTGTTTTTTTTTTATTAGGATCGTTTCTTTTTCCTTTCATTTCTTCTTTCTTTTTATGTCTTCTTTGTTAACATAATTGTTATGCTTGCTTTTCTTTTTCTTTCTTTCCTTTCTCCTTTCTTTTATTAAGCCGTGGTTTTAGCAGTCATTCTTCATTTTATTCCGTCTTTTTAAGATCATATTTTTTTTTACTCTCTCTCCACTCCTCCTCTTGTCTTCGCAAATTTTCTTTCGTTTCATATTCTTCATATTTCATTCTTTTTGTTTTCAATTCATCCTATTTGACTAAATCTCTCCATTTTATCGATATATGTTCTTATCATTTTCTTTCCTTTATGTTGACAATGCCTATTTGATCTTCACCATTTTCTTCCTTTTTTTTTTTTTCTCTTTACTTTCTCATTTCATTTGAGATGTTGATTAGCATCTCCAGTACAGATGCACAAAACGCACACAGATACACCCGCCCGTATGTAACCCCCGCAGTCTCGGTTATAATGTGTTCATAAAATAGCCATTTACACATGGGAACGCCGGTCAGCGATGGTCACTCGGGCGAGCAGCTGAAACAACACACACGTATAATCTCTCTCACACACATGCATGCACATAAAACATAATGTATGAACATACACAGGTACACGTGAATAGGTACACGTGAATAGGTACACAAAAAAAAATCCGCACAGGATCAAGAACGTACAGGAAAGTGGAAAAATGTCTGTACAAACACAAGTTAAGCATACACACAGCACAACACAATCTAACACTGGCGCACACATTCATAGACACATACACAAATATAAATATCATGAACTATATATATATATATATATATATATATATATATATATATATATATATATATATATAAAGACATTTTTATGTTTATAAGTTCTTTTTATAGAATGTATAAAGATAAAAAAATATTTTAAGACATTTTATAAAAAATGTCTTAAATAATTGTTGGTCGTCAGGCCACGTTAGTGCTGTTATTTTTCTCGGCTATTTATTTATACGGGTCAATGGTGAATTGTGGGTAGCCTATTTTGGCGGTTATTTTACCGGAAGTCCTTTATTTATTTATTTATTTGGGTTAAATTATTTTGCTTGATATTATTTATTTTTATTTTTTATTTTATTTCTTAACTTATATATTTATATATATATATATAAATACCTGAAATATAAATATTTATACACGCTCTATCTATATTGAGCACTTTATCTCATAAATATAACACATCTTAAGACTATATTTCTTCATATATATATATATATGTGTGTGTGTGTGTGTGTTTGTGTTTGTGTTTGAACAATAAGAAATATTAAAAAGCCGGTCAACGATGGTCACACAAATTTTCAGGCACACCGGGTTGTATATTAATATATTTTTTTTTTATTTCAATTACGTTCCTCGATTAGTTTTGGTCAGAATGGCCATCAGGAGAAAAATAAATCCCCGATTGTTAGTAGCAGTGAACTACACGTGTAAATGACTGTTTCTGAAGAAAGTGAACTTTATCTGTAGTTTTCTGGGGTTTTTTTATTGTTAATTTTGGTCAGACCTTGCGTTGGTTAAATGACCTCTTTCAAGTTTGTTTTTAAAAAGGAGGATGAGAGATTTCAGAGTAAGAATCCCCTCATTTTGAGAGTTTTATTGGTTACTGAGAATGGGATGTGTGTGTTAAATGTATGTTATCTTTTAGTTCTTTGAGAGTGCGTGTGATGTATGTATGTATATATATATATATATATATATATATATATATATATATATATATGAATGATGTGTTTTCCCACAATAGGTTGCCATTTCTTCCTGCAGGAGACCAGGCTAAAGAAACCAGTCTGTCCTGGTATTTACCCTTAGCTGGAGGAGAAGAAGAGGATTTATACATTTCCCAATGGTATTAGCGAAAGTGAATTTAATGTATACGTCTGGAAAGCGAACTCGTCTCTCCGATTCCTCAATCTGAGCCGCTATAAATAACTTCACCGTATTAATATATATATATATATATATATATATATATATATATATATATATATATATATATATATATATATATATATATATATATATATATATATGATTAATATACATAGAATTAATATATGTATATATGTATACAGGGCGTAACAGCAAAATTGTCAAAATCCTGTAACAGCAAAATTAGTGAATTATTAGATGAAGGTATGAACCATTGTATCTTTAATTCTATAATTAAAGATATCTTACTCGAATTCTCCGAGGTTTTTATAACACTATTAGACTCTACTTTGAGCAAGAAGTATAATTACTCTCCAAGCTTAAAAGGAGAATCGTAATGAAATCGATCATAAACGAAAATGACATGTTCGTCATTAATTAATCATAGCTAAGGATCGGAAGCTCATGAAGGAGTGATATAAATTTCATATATATATATATATATATATATATATATATATATATATATATATATATATATATATATGTAATGACAATATCATTTTTCAACTAATTTAAGATGATTCTCGGCCTCTCTTTCTAACATTCTGTCCTGGAGTAACAAGTTGTCTCAAATTTTCACGTACGATTTCATTTTCAAGTCTTTTTTCACACTTCATTGGAATCCCACGTGCCAAACGTCTTATGGAATGAGTTGGATCTTTTCTAATTGATCTCTTTAGCTCAAAGTTGAAATGATGATCCCTCTTTCTGTTGTGACCTACTGATCCAGTTTTCCTATCTACTTTTGCCTCTTATTAAAACTTGATGGCTCTTGAATGAACTTTAAGATGGAAGCCAGAGTATGAATGTTGGCACCGTTATTGAAAGACTGAATGATCTTTTTCTTCTCACCACTGCTCATTTGGGAAGAATGTGGGTTTGACACAAAACAATTTTAACCTGTTCTCTCTCTGCTTGAATATCTCAAAGGGTTTTTCAGTGATCCTTACGGAAAATGGTATCAAGATGGCTAAACATCTTATCTGAAAAACAAAAAAATGGAAAAAACTCTATTAGTTTAGTGTTTTTAGATATTAAACATTATGTGGTATGGGCAATTATGCTGTTACACTCTGTATATATATATATATATATATATATATATATATATATATATATATATAATTATTTATTTAAAAATATGATTCCAACTCGCTACATAAGAGGTCTCATGTTTCAAAACAAGAGCCGAAAACATCAAAATAATATTTGAATTAACTTGAGTTAAAGTAGGCTCTTAGATGGAACAGATGGAACAGAGCCTACTTTAACTCAAGTTAATTCAAATATTATTTTGAAGTTTTCGGCTCTTGTTTTGAAACATGAGACCTCTTATGTAGTGAGTTGGAATCATATTTTTAAATAAATAATTATATTTATGCTCTACTTTCGTATGGAGCACTATTTTTTAAAAATAATTACAAAAATACTAAGGAACTTTGGATTATTTACCAAACCAGTTTCTTTCCTATTTTCTACAATATTTTCACATACACACACACACACACACACACACACACACACACACATATATATATATATATATATATATATATATATATATATATATATATATATGCTATATTTATAATGTACATTTTTTTACTAACCAGAAGCACAAGCCTGGGTTGCACGTACAATGCAATGTTCAGGTGGTGATTTTCAATAAACACCTTTGTGACGTTTGCTGGCCGTCAATAATTAAGTATAACTCAATACTCCAATGTTAAAATAAAACAACATTTAATCACAACCACAAATAAATACTTAACAAGAGCAAAGAAGTAAAATTCACCTAAAGATAATTAACCATTTCAGTGACTACCTTGTTAGTAGCGCGGCTCGGCTCGGCTCGGCTCGGCTCGGCTTAACGTCCGGTAAATCCTAAATTATCCCAAATCATCGGCGCACAATAATTCACACTAATTCGACTGGATAGTTCCACTCAATAGTCACTCAATAATCACCGAAGTCAGTAGCCTGGCACTGTTATTTATATACCTGGCGGAAAAAATATATTCATAAGTCTGGAGTGTCACGTTCGAACCTCGGTGTCGGTCGTTACTCATTTTCTGCCTTTATGAAAGGAGTTGTGCTACCGACAAGGGAAAAATGTATATTTATTATTAATATAAATTATAGCTCTATTATCATATACTGATCACTATTTTAGTTGCACCAGTACTCAATATGCGATATATATATATATATATATATATATATATATATATATATATATATATGTGTGTGTGTGTGTGTGTGTGTGTTTGTGTGTGTGTAGATAGATAGATAAATAGATAAATATTAGTAATCAATACATGCACACACACACACACACACACACATATATATATATATATATATATATATATATATATATATATATATATATATATATATATATATATATATATATATATATATTCCCAAGAGGATAGGTTCCAGGTAGAACTCAATGTCCAGGTACGATTCCAATGTAATAAATTATAACCATGGAATATTAGTGTTTGAGCCTAGTTCTTGAAAATATATTTTCAATTGAACACTGTTGAATGACATGATAATTCTGAAACCAAGAGTCACTTGCGTAAATGTAAATCTCTTCAGTAAAATGAATGGAGCACTTTGGCTGTTTGGCGTTTGTTTACATTTGTAAAAGCAATACGCTAGATTTGGCTGACTTCTTCTGTTGAGTGAAGATGGCTCAGTGGTAGAACTCACACCAAATCGGTTGGGTTTCGATCCGGTCTTACACCGTCATTACCTTCGTATTCCAGTGAACAGCCCCTTTGTGGAACCGACTCCAAAGAGGATGCTTCCTCGCTGATTAGAAAATTATCCAGTTCAAATCTAGGCTCAAGAAGATGATCGCTTATTTTCCACCGTAAAACCCTTTTCACAGAGACGAATCGTTGCAAGCCTATCGGGGTTGTATCGGTATTTTCATCAAGTGTTCAGAGGAACTGCATTCACTAGTTCCACCAATTCTACCATTCACGACTAAAAGCCGCTGTACCACACTCATTGTAGCGTGTTATTTGTTAATGAAAATTGCTGTTTTGTTTACTTTTATTTTATTCTCAGGTTATAAAAATGCGTGTCGATAAACGTAGGCTCCTGAAAAATAATTTAAAAATATTATTGTTGCATTATGTTTCATTTTTCATGATAAATATTGTTTAAAAAAACGCCTGATAATTATGCACCATCTAGATAATATTTTCTTGCATTTTCTTTTTATATTAGATCAGTGATTTCCAATGTGGGGTGCATGGTAATATTTTGGTGTGGTATGCGTAGGATGTGCACCCTTCGGTTTACTATATCAACAGAATAAGCGGGTAATTCGAGAAAGAGTTATTAACAGTGAATTGTTTTCTAGTGTGTCTGAGTGAGAGTTAATGTTTACTTGCTTCTTGATAAAGCATTTTCAAACATTATTATTAGTTAACGACTAGGACTTACTTTCATTTTCATTTTTTATTAAATGAAACATTACCAATAATTATTACGATTTTTTTTTTTTATTCATATTTACTTTACTGGTCGATTTTATTAGAAAATGTATTGTCAACCATTATTATTCATTTTTGACGTGGGAAATATTTACAAAGACAAATATTTTATTTTCAAACAGGAAATAATCTATAACTATACACAAACGAATTATCGGAGTTTTATATGAAAGACAATTGTAAATTATTTTTGCAGAAACCAGT
>OZ010598.1:16108394-16223394 GCA_963932145.1 Acanthosepion lycidas
ATTCTCGGCCTTGTGCCACATTGTGCTTCATTTAGTAAATCATTAGATATATATATATTCATATATATATGTATGTGTGTGCGTTTATGCGTTTATATCTTCGTGTTTATGTACGTATATGTATGTGAATGTGTGTGTGCTCCTCTATGTGTGCGTGTGTCCGTCTTGTCGAAAACTGTTCATGGTTTTAGCGCTGTAACATAAGACTTGACCACTCTTACAACTGGCATGACACGCCCGCCACCTCAGCAGGACTGACCACTCGACTAGTGCTACTAAAAATCAGCAGTCAGTAAAGCCGAATAGCTTGACTGACCAGTTTCATTTTGGACACGCCAGCCGTGTTTCATACTTCTGTTCAATATCTGACGATTCATCCAGATTTTTTTCTTAACAGATATCTGTTATTTCTCATATATATATATATATATATATATATATATATATATATATATTAAGCATTTCACCCCAAGCGAGGCGGGAAGCCACTAGGACGCAAGGGGTTACAGAAAATTTAGAGCAAGATCAGATAGGAGTGCTAGAAGAAAGGATGAGGGTAGAGGATAGATCAAGGCAACTAGAGATGTCGATTGACATTACACTTGAATAGCTGGAGATTATAGCTCTCAGGGAAAATGGAAAGGGTGTTCCACAGGCGAGAGGTGCGAGACATGAAGCTATTAGAGTAGAAGAGACGGCTACATTTAGGAGTTTCGACAGTGAAGGGGAGAGCGGGATGCCAGCCACGTAGGGCGCTTGAACTCATGAAGTCTGGGAACCAGCGAATGCAGCTCCTCGGAGCAATTACCATGAAAGTATTTGTAGAACAGACAGAGAGAGGAAACGGCGCGTCTGTGAGAATGTGACTGTAGACGAGATGCCAGAGCAGGGCCAATTATATTGCATATCCGCCTCTGGAGCCGATCAAGAACCCCGAGACAAACAGAAGGGGCTCCAGACCATATATGACAGCAATACTCAATGCAAGGGCGAATTGTTGATTTGTAGATCTGGAGGATCGATTCCGGGGAGGAAAATTTCCTGGCGCGGCACAGGGAGCCAACTTTCCTTGCGGTGGACGAGGTTATTGACTCAATGTATTTATTACATCTCAGGTCAGCAGTCAACGTGAGACCGAGCAGCCGCAGAGAGTTGCTCTCGAGAAGTTGAGCGTCAGACATTCTAATGGAGGGCAAGGAAAGATCTATGTGGTGATTAATAGAGAGCAGTCAGCTCCTTGATAGTAGAATGAAGTTCTAGTGGTAGGAGGCTCTTTATAGGGGGTGGAGTTGAAGGAGATGTTAACAGATACTACCGCATGATCAGAGTTACCAAGAGGGCAGAGTTACGAGGCAGAGAAGATCGAGAAGAGAGGCTTTATCTTCCCGGTTGAAGGCAAAACGAGTGGGGAAGTTAAATGTCTGCGTGAGGGATTGAGAGACTGAAAAATTGAGCGTTTGAATGTCTGCGTGGTCAGTAGTAGCATTCTTAAGCCACAAGGTATGATGGGCGTTAAAGTCGCCAAACACAAATATGTGAGTAAACGGGTGGAGGGAGAGAGCCTTGTCTATGCTGTCAGAAATGCTATCGAGTATCCCACAGTCTTGAGAGGATGGAGAGCGGTAAAGGAAGAAGAGATAGCTTACCGCATTGAGGAGAGATAGTCGGAGACACATGTACGACTGGTCTGGCGATTCGAGAGAGAACTCTCTGGCCAGAGGGAGATGTTCCTTGACGTAGACACCAAGGCCATCCATGTGGGTTAGAGAGTCTTTTCTGGGGAGAGGAAGGTAGCCCGGGATCGAGAGATCACAGGAGGGGATAGACGAGACAAGGTTGGTCTCACAGAGAGCCAGTATATCCGGGCAGTTTGCAGTGAGGAAAGATTCCATACTGCAGAAGTTTGTTCTAATGCCACGGATGTTGGAGAACGAAATGTTGAGGGGTTAAGGTGATTTTTGAGTGGCTGGTTTAGGATTAATTTTTCGGTTTTTGTAAGTCATGTTGAATTTTGGTTGGAAGATGAGAAGGCCCGAAGTAAAAGAAGCAGACAGTTATCGACCGTGACGTGGGCAGAGAGCAGTTGGCACGGCCTGCATCATAATGTGGCCTCAGGTTTGCCCACCGGAAGTGACTGCAGGGACACCTTTCCATGCGCGACATGGCACTACAAACACCCCGGTATTATACAACTGTTGATCAGAGCGGCCGCTCAAGACGCTACGCAAGAGTTAGGGCTCCTAACTACCAGTCGGAAACAGCAACCAGAAAACTGTCAACCCTGTACCCTCAGAATGAAGAGGTGATGCCACATACTGCACACATCACGGGAGAAAAAGTTGTATTGTAATATATTTCTTATATATATTTTTTACATTTTCAAATACATGTTATATTTTTTATGTTTCTTGTATATTTGTATATATTTCTTATATATTGTGTATATATATATATATATATATATATATATATATATACATATATATATATATATATATCATACATTTGTAAATATTTTTATATATCTATATATTTCTTATAAATTTTTTACATATTTTATACATATTTTTAATATATTTCTTATATATTTTTAACATTTATTATTATATATTTCTGTTTTTCTTATTATTAGTTACTTTGTTTAAATAAATTCATTTCTTTTTTTTTTTTTTTTTGCCTTGAAAAAGTCCACATTTGGCGAAACACGTCGTCTCCTACTAGAGTTTTCCTATTGTCATTTATATTTATTTTTTACGGGTTAGCTCTGAGAAATTATCATATATATATATATATACATATATTTATTATGTATTTTTATATTATTTGTATATTTCTTGCAGGAACTGAGTTGATTTTTGTGTAATTTATCCTTTTCTGTTGCTTGCCCATATAAATGTTGATGAACGTAGAACGAGAGTGTGTAGCAATATGAAAGATAAAAGACTCCAAATACGACGACATTTGAGACAAAACACTTGCTCGAATACAAGAAAAATTAGATAAAATCATAGTACCTTGTCTGATGCTTTTAATGAAACATGCATAAATGAAGGATTGCTGTCCTAATGCATAATACACACACACATATATATATATATGTGTGTGTGTGTGTGTGTGAAATTGTTAGAAAAGTCTGTACAAAAACTTGCTGTATATAGAAAATATATACGATAAGAATATATTTTCCGTATATTATATTATTCGTCTCAGAGATAGAGCGTATGTAAATGTAAATATTGATGATTAGTAAGGATGAAACCACTTGGTGTTGACCTCACTACCACATTATATATATATATATATATATATATATATATATAGATATTAGGGTGGTGCAAAAATAATGACGTCATAATGTCGTTTTGTGACGTATTTTTTAACGTCAAAAAACGACATTATTACGTCATTATTTTTGCACCAACCTAATATATATATATATATATATATATATATATATATATATATGCATGCTTCATTAAAAACGACAGACAAGGTACTACGGTTAAGCTTTTTATTTAATTTTTCTAGTGTTCTAACAAGAGCTTTCTTTTCTGGACAAAGGGTGTGTAAGAACTGCCCAAATGTTTTATATTTCCGAGCGCTCTCGGCTATACCTTTAGCTATTATCAAGGATAATTCGATTTTTCAGCTTAATTGAGTGTGTGCGTTATGTGTATGTCTTGGTGTGTGGTAGGGATATTTTTAATTTCTGAACACGGTTAGCACATTGTGGCTTTGTTTGGAGTTAATATTGTTAAGGGTTGGCTTTTTCTTTTTATTATTAAAGCTTCCATTACTTTTAGTCTACAGGTGGATGCAGTTAATATATTTGTGTTTTCTACTAGTATGTTTCTAATGGAGTTTGGTAAGTCTCTGTGTGTGTGTGTTTAAATGGGTTCTAATGGAACTGTGATCAGATAGGTGTAATGTAAGACGTCTGGATAAGCATGTAGTTGTGTAACTGATGTAAATGTGCTAACCGTATTCGGAAATTAAACATCCCTACTAAACACTAAGACATAAGCTTAACCGTAGTATCTTGTCTGTCGTTTTTAATGAAACATGCATAAACGAAAGATTGCTGCCTAAATATACAACTATATATGTGTGTGTGTGTCTGTGTGTGTGCGTGCATGTGTATGTGTCTGTACGTGCGTATTTGTGTAGTTATATATGCATAAAACAAATCTATATATTACAGTACACGTCTATATATGTATTTAAATATATAAGATTATATGGGAAGAGAGCGGACAAAAAAGGAGGAGGTAAGAGAAAATGGCGCGAAGAGAGAAATGTGTTTGATTAGAAAGAAAAATGAAAAGAAAACCGTGAAAGGAAAAAGTAAATACCTGTATCTATATAGAGAGAGCGTGGAATGGATGAAAATAAAAATGTCAGAAAAAAAGACTATCTTGATTGTCGGATACCGAGAGACAACGGATGAAACATTGAAAAGCGGCTAGGAATTGGGATATGCCCGTAGCGTAACGGTTATCGGGATGGAAATTTGGGATTGGTCGGTCGAGTTCAAATTCCAATACTCTTTGAAACGTATGGATCTTCTAGGAGTTAACAGTAGAGTTTATTCTCCCTGAAGCCTTGGTTGGTAAACAGTCTAGAAAAAAACAACACTGACTTCACAATTTGTTGAGTGTTGGGCTATCATCTCCTTTCCATAAAAACCTACTTACTACAAAAATCACGACAGCAACATCAATCGTAGCGAGCCTAGAAAGTCTTGACGGCTAACCTAATTAGAAAGATAAATATGTAAACATACTGACGCATTCAAAGGATGAATAGTCCAAGAAGAATCAGCAATATTATTGGTCCTGATCTGGCGATTCGGCTTGAGTCACTTTCCCATCGCCTTAAAGTTGCATCCCTGTACTTTTTCTATAAATATTTTTCTCTGTTCGGATGAACTCTCTCCGCTATGGTACCTTGACTTCATGAATCTAACTGCATACCCAGACTGAGATTTTACAGCTGAGTTGGCAAGATGTAACCGTAAGTTCTATGCTAACAGTTTCTTTTCTCGCACTTCTCTTATGTAGAACTCACTTCCGGCTCAATGTTTTCTATTAGGTTGGTGCAAAAATAATGACGTAATAATGTCGTTTTTTGACGTTAAAAAATACGTCAAAAAACGACATTATTACGTCATTATTTTTGCACCAACATAATAGTTAACCACAATCTTCAAAAATTTAAATGCAATGTCAATCGCTATCTACTCTTTTCCTAATAACTCGTCTATTATTCTCACTCCGTAGTAATGCTTCTGTTTTCTAGTTATTCCACACCTAGTAAAACTTTGTGTATTAGTGAATTTACTGTCTTGCTTGGGGTGAAGTTGATTTTTAAATTTTTTTTTTGTTAATCATAGTTGTCTTGAAAAGGATAAGGAAAACAAGAAGAAGATACGGGCAAAAAGCGAAAGGAAAGTAAATGTATGTAATCTCTGATTTTGAAATCTGCAGATAATCGGGATAAATATAGGGTGTACCCCTCAAAAGTGACATAATTTTCTAGTCGAATAACTTAGCCAATTCTCGCCCAAATGACCTCAATTTCAACAAGATGTCTAAAAACTAATTTAACTGTGCGGGGCTACCAAAACGATGTATCAGTCATGCCAGTTATAATGACAGTGAGCTGTTAAAATGGCTACCACGTTCACCTGGCTTGAAAACTTATGATGTTTTTTCTGTGGGGTTATGTGAAAGGATATGTCAATATGCCCCTCCTGTTCTTACACGCCTAAAGAACATAAAAAGAGATTGCGCTGGTGAATGTTACGCAAGACATGCTATTATTTGTCACTAACTTCGACATTGTTGGTTTAAATTAATTTTATTTCTTCTTTATATTTTCCAGATATATTTATTTATTTATCTGTTAATTCCCTGTTAATCTGTTAATCCCCCCCCCCGATACTTACAGTGCAGTCTTATTTCTTCCACGAATTTCATCTATTTATCGTCTTAATCATGAGAATGGACAGACAAATAGCCAAAAGCGCTTGATCAGAATCTTATAGAGAGTTTGGTCTCTCTCTCTATCTATCTATCTATCTATCTATCTATCTGTGTGTGTGTGTGTGTGTGTGTTGGGTATCAGCACTTTACTCAGGCAACTGTTGTAGCAAGAGTTAAGCGATTATATTTTATGAAATCTCCAAGGAGTACTTATATCATTCATAGATAGTCCCCGCAAAAGATAGTTCTTACGCGATTCAGTTATCGACAGTAATTTACGACAGATACGGAGAAGCCACGCTGATTAACACGGTGATATAAACTATTGGAGGCTCTAATTCCCAACCATTTAACAGGGATAATGTTCTTTAAAACTCCGATCAAACAAACGTGGAATACAAGTTTGTATCCACTGTACACCGATCTACGTTCAATTGGAACAGGGGAGAAATACATACCTGTTAACTTTATTCAAGTGTAACACCCGGATTAACACTCGGATTACCGTGTCCTCCAAGGATAGATTTCAAAAACCCTTCTGTCGGGGAGTGGAATCAGCGGATAATCGGAATATATAAAGTTGCCCACCTAAAAACTGAGATCATTTTGTAGTCTAATAATGTAGCCAATTGTCGCTCAAATGATCTCAAATTTTAGCAAAATGTCTAAAAACTAACTTGACTATGCGTACTACCAAGAAGATGTATCAGGCATGCCAATGATAATGACAGTCGGCTGTGGAAATCGTCACCACGTTCACTTCATGTGACACCTTGTGACATTTTCTCTATAGGGTTATGTGAAAAGACAAGTCTATATCCCCCTGTTCTTACACGCCTTGAGAAACTTAAAAAGAGAATGTGCTATTGAATGTTACGCAAGACATGCTACAACGTGTTTGGCAGATGCTAGACTACCGACTTGACGTGTGTCATGTCACATGTGGGGCGCATATTGAACATTTGTGAAGCTTTGTGAAATCGGTTATAAAATCTACATCTCTTTGGATATCCTATTCAAATTTTTATAAATAAATCTTCCATTATTTAACAGAAGCCTATTTAATTTCCTTTGCCTGGAACATGCAGTTACTCAGATATTCACATTTTAAATTATTATATATATATATATATATATATATATATATATATATATATATATATATGAAGAAATATAGTCTTAAGATGTGCTCAATATCAGAGAGCATGTGTAAATATAAAAGTGAACATAGAAGTCAACATTTAGAGGCGACAGTCTGTTTCATGCTAAATGCAATCGTCAGGCCACTAAGTGTTGACTTCTCTGTTCACTTTTATATATATATATATATATATATATATATATATATTTATATATATATATATAATTAAGTTATGAAGAACTTGGTAATCTGTATGGGCAATCACAAGGAGGATGAAATCCTGAGAGCTCAATGTAAATCCAGAGCTTATATTTAAAAGAAAAACAGACCACTTTAAGGTGCCATTATAATAATTTATTTCACCAGATTCCTTTTAAAGGACTCCGGATCATCAGATAGCACTTCCAAAAATGAAATGAAACGAATTCATTTTTGGAAGTGCTATCTGATGATCCGGCGTCCTTTAAAAGGACTCTGGTGGAATAAATTATTATAATGGTACCTTAAAGTGGTCTGTTTTTCTTTTAAATATATATATATATATATATATATATATATATATATATATATATATATATATATATATATATATATTTGGCGGGGATGGACACCCTGTATGTCTTCGGTATGTCCAAATTTAACAACAAACCTCGTCGTTCACATGTCCCGTCAATTTTATTAGCGTCCTTCTGTAGAACCAGATATTTGGTGCCTCCAGACTTCTCTTAACCTTTCTGGGTAAGACGATAAACTACATCCGCGTCCAGGGTAAGACAATAAACTACATCCGCGTCCAGGGTAAGACGATGAACTACGTCAAACAGCAAGGTCTCTGATCACGAGGTTTTGAGGAACGTGGAACAACTTCTTAATTGCTGGTGTTCCCAGGTTCACCCTGACTCTATGTGTTAGTACTTGTTAGGGTTCCAAATATGGGCAAATAATTAACCCCCACAAACTGAGATGAAAACCCTATGAAAGTGTAAAAATATCAACAATAAATTTTTTGAGGAAAAATTATTGCCAGCTATACATTATTACTAGAAATACATTTTTGAAGAAAATTAATATTACCAGCAATATATAGTCTGGTGCCTTTGCTGTTCGTTTTAAGGTCCTCGACAAAATCCAGAGACGGATATGCAATGTGATTGGCCCTGATCCGGCATCTCGTCTACAGTCGCTTTCTTACAGACGTGCCATCATCTACCTCTGTCTTTTCTACAAATGATTTCACGGTAACTGCTCCGACGAGCTATTTTCGTTAGTTCCCAGACTGCATGAATTTAAACGGGTTACTAGGCTGGCATCTCGGTTCCACCCTTTCACTGTTGAAATGGTTAAATGTGCCCGTCTCCTCTACTCCAATAGCTTCATGTCTCGCACCTCTCGTCTGCGGAATTCCCTTCCTATTACTTGTTTCCCTGATAGCTATAATCTCCAACTATTCGAATGTAATTTCAATCGACATTTCCAGATGTCTTGATCTATTCCCCGTCCTTCTCTTCATCCTTTCCTTCATCACGCCTTTTTACTCTCGCTCCCACTTTGTAACCCCTTGCGTACTAGTGGCATCCCGTCTTGCTTGGGGTGAAATGCTTAAAAAATTACAGTTTTGAAGAATATAAATATTAGCAGCAATGTATTTTGAAGAAAAAATTGTACCAGCAATACATTTTTCGAAAAAAAAAATATTACCACCAATAAAAAATCTTGTCGGTATTAAGCAACGCATTAAGGTTGATATACCGTAAAACAAAACAAACCAAAACAAACCAAAGCAAACCAAACCAAGCTTCTCTTTATCTGTGAAGAAATTCTTCAGCATTCACTGTCATATAAGATTGATACTAAATAACAGTTCAGCTCTCTTTTCTTTGTTTCTTACTAAATTTTTATATATGACTACATTTCTGAGATGGGGTATTGTAACTATTTACACTATTTACATTGTTCGGACTGTTTTCCTCATCTTTATTGCCGTATTCACGACGTTTCGGCCGTTGTACGCCCCGGCATCCTTCAGAAACTGTATATATTTCTGAGATGAAATATTTAATTATTTACACTATTTACATTGTTCGAACTGTTGTCCTCATCTTTATTGTCATATTCATTCACTGATGATGCAGTTGAAAAAAAGCTTTAGGTGAAATAATCCAGTGACTTGACCAAAGAGTTGTGAGTTCGATACCTGGCCACAGCAGAAGTGCACAAAACCTTGGACAGTTAAGTTACTAAAGGGAATTAACTGAAACTGAGATATCCAGAAAAGGCATGGCTGGCACTGGAACAATCTACCCCAGTGGACTAAAAACAGGGTTCGGTTCGAAAGTATATAACCTGAAGAAGGTCGGAGCGTACAACGGTCTAAACGTCTTCAGTATATATTCTTAAATGTAGTAGTAAAAGTTAGAAGCTGAAAGACTGGTTAAGAATAAGCAATAAAACAAATCAGGTGTGAAGATACGCTTCTTGGCACGGAAAATTTAAATGCGTGTCTGGGTTTTGACAATGAAAACTTCAAGTCTGCGGTTGAGTGGAAATGTTTTGGACATTTGTTGTTTATGTTGCCTATTGTTGTGGTAAGAGCCAGTTACCCTCCTTGACATCATAAATGGGCTGATTCATTCATGATAAGTAGTCCTGGGTAATTATCATTCATGATAAGTAGTCCTGGGTAACTGTCAAAAAAGAAGATAATATTTTATATATTTTCTGCTCATACGTTATTTTAATAGAACAATTTATTTGAGTAAATGATCTGCCTTTTTTTTTTTTTTTTTTTTTTTTTAATAAACAGTATTAATTACATTTACCAGTCTGAATGTTCGAGAAATTTCGTAGAAAATATGTGCTTCTCCGACAGTAACCGAACCTGTAACCGAAATGGGAACCATCACTTGATCTATTGTGCTTGTTGTTAGCCATTCAATCACAACCAAACTTTGCTAACCAGACGCCTCTCTGTGGCTGAATGGTTAAGTGAACATTAGATCAAATGAGAGTTCCCTTTGGGGTTATAATAGGCAACAGAGCATTTACTGAAATAAATTTTATCTATTAAAATAATGTATAAACAGAAAATATATTAAATAATTGTTGAACTTAAGCCATAAGTCATAATATGTTGTCAATGTTTACGTTAAGGTACGTTTCATGAGAGATATGATCGCTCGGGAAAGATCGCCGAAGATTTATTGTATATAAACAGTAATTCGGGCTTAAATTATTGCCGGACTTAATCCATTTCGTAATAAGAAGATAATACTATTGCATTGACTTGTCAAGCTCAGCATTGAATACTACTATCACGACTGACTCTGTCGGATTAAGCGTCCTGTTGGACCAGACCCCACGTCACAGCAGTTGGCGACGAGGATGATTCACTATTTATTATAATAGTTGTGGACAAAGATTCTTTTTTTCCAACTTGTGAAATCAGTATCCATCTATATATCTTAGATTAGGTATTATGTACACTATTTACATTATTCGGACAATTGTCCTCATCTTTGTTGGCATATTTATCACAGCGTTTCGGCCGTTGTACGCTCTGGCCTTCTTCAGGTGGTTGGAATGTCGAACTGAGCCCTTTATTTCGTTCGGTGGGGTAGATTGTTCTAGTTCCACGTGCCATGTCTAATGGATGTCAGTTGTCAGTTATCTCCTGTTAATTTCCCTTTCCAAGTTCTCCACCGTCTTAATCAGGCACTGAACTCTTGGGAAATCAGTACTTCGGAAAAAAAATCTTACATCGTAAACAACGGAACATTAAAACATCTTAAATATACATTGGAAGCAAATTCTCAAGTCAAACATGGAGGACTTGAAAGTAGTAATGTTGAAGTTAATAAAACAACAGCAAGAACAACGACCGATAACAACAACAACAATAAGAACATTTCAGGAACATTCTTGAAGCAAGAAGAACAACAGTAAAAATACTAAAAGATTTTGCGAAGAACAAAAGTAACGAAAACACGTCTACTTTTTTCCTCACAGGACTCAGTTGTAAATGCAAATGGCGAATTTAAATGCAACCCTAATGAAGAGGTTACATTTACAGCATACGACAGACAGTATGAGGAAATCTTTGAAAAATACTGTATAATATTATAGGAAACCCTGCTTTACATAAGTATGTCGTAGAAAAGGTATAAAAACGTTCATTTCTTTGGGTGCATATCACCTTTTAACGTTTAGAGTTTGAGATTCGCATCAATTTTTGAACGCTCATAAATAATTTTATATCATAATTTCACCCTTTTCTTTCTTCTGAGAAATAATACAAAGTCTTGAACAATAAATATCGCTTTTATAGAACATTATGGTTTTCGTCTGTTTCCTTTCTTTTTTTTCTGGAGTTTCTAGTAGCGCCCCAGAAAATTCCATTCTCCATCTGAAATCATATATCCTTACAAGAACCAGATCAAACCAAAAATGGAATACTGATGCCACGACTTGTCTGAAGCTACACAACCGACGCTGTTATCAGGGACGATCAAATGGGTGTAACAAGACGAGAAATAAGTGGGTGGTAAATTAAACAATGTATAATAGTAAGGACAGGTCGTCTAAGAAATTCACACATAAGAAGGCCGGGGAATGCAGTGGGCGGAACAGCATAATAATTTAAACACACGCCAAGAAATTGATTCGAATTAATAAATATATAACAATAAAGACACTTCACAAAAATTCACAAAGAAGGCCGAAGAGTAGAATGACTGAAACTCATTAAGAAGATAAACCAGAAAAGTTGTCGAAACAGTAATATATAATTATTTACCCGCTACCCCACGCAGCAAGATGTGGCACAGGGCAGAGTTTTAAAGTGGGTTATCCGAGCCCGTAGGCTCTGGCAAAATTCCCTATAAACCACGTAAAAAAGATGTATATATGTAGGATATACAAGAGTTGACCCTAGATTTGAAGAGGTTAACTTTCTAGTAAACGGGTAAAAATCCGAGACGAGACTGCCCTTAGGCAGAGCCTCGTCTGGGGTATACCCTCTGACATGAGCCATATAATAAATCTCACTACAGATCTCAAGTGGAAATCATACGATCATCGTTAAAGATGCTGGAAAAATGGTCGGTTCCTCGTACCAATCCTAAAAATACCTGGCTTCTCATACCCTGCTTTATATCTACAAGATCTAGTTTAAACCAAAAAATGAAGTCTTTGTTTGGAACTGACCAATCTCACCTTTCTAGCCTCGACAGAGTTCAGAAGCATTTCCGAGACCTGGGTGATGAATAATTTTCCATTCTGCAGCAAGAGTCAGATCATACCAAAAATAGAATACAGCTGGCACATATATCTTAGCTGCAGCTACCTATCCTTTTCCTTTGATCGGAGACAGCTACAGTTAAATGGATGTAAAAGTATAAACATTCAGGATTAATCTAAACAATGTATAAAAGTAAGGATAAGTCATCTAAGAAATTTATAAATAAGAAGGCAGGAGAATACACCTGCCGGAACAGCGTAATAATTTAAACACACGTCAAGAAACTGTTTCGAATGAATAAATATATAACAATAACAATGAGAACACTTCACAGAAATTCACGAAGAAGACCGGAGAATAGAATGGCTGAAACTCACTGAGAAGATAAACCAGAAAAAATACAGTTGCAGAAACAGTAATGTAGTCAAGCTCAATACACATCTAAAGTGGAACTCATACGATCCATTGCTAAAGATGCTGGAAAAATGGTCGGTTTCTTAGACCGCTCTAGGAAGAACCTGACTCCTATTTTTAAATCATTTTCCTCCAAGCAAGGCAAGAAAGCCACTAAGATGCAAGGTTTTTTTTTTTTTTTTTTAGTGTGAGAGAATATGAGAAAAACACTATTAAGGAGAGAAGACAATAAAAGAGCAGCAATTAAGAAGATAGAAGATAATGACTGGCATTGCCCTTAAGGTTTTTGTAGATCAAAGTTGACTGGGAAAAAAGAAGCCAGATTTACACAAGTTCTGCCTTTTTTATATTTGCAAGAGTCAGATTAGACAAAAGAAAATGGAGTAATGCTGCCACACTGGAGCTGCACAATCCCCACTTTCCTGGTTTGATAGTCTTAAAATCCTTTACTCGGCATTTGTGTCAGACGATATTTTTCCACCGTACAACCACTTTCTCGCAGACAAAATGTTGCTAGCCTCTCGCTTATCTATTCCTTACTATTATGGTACGTGTTCGAGTGAATTAAATTCCTTGTATTTCGGCAGCCCAAGCCTTCACAACTAGGACCCGCCAGACCATGTACTCTGATTTGAATCATCCCTATTCGCTTCATATCCCATTTTCACTCAGACAACTTTTTCCCCCCTTGAACTGATGCATTTTGGTACAGATTTCCGAGCGAATTTTTACCCGTTTACTAGAAAGCTAACCTTTTCAAATCTAGGGTCAACCGTTGTCTATCCTACATATGCGCCAGTTTTATATTAGGTGAAAAAAGTGTCGGTTGCGTGCTATACGCAAAATCCTTTCATTGTCTAATATCAATCAACATTTTTAACCAAATTTGTGTAATTATCTACAGTTTGGGAACTTCTGTTTTAAAAGAATGAATAAATTATTCATCCATCAAATCACGAAAATCTTTTCTCATATTGTTCAGAGCTTTGTGAAGAGAAAAAATATATACCTTTGTTTTGGCATTAGCATCATTACAATCTTACTGCACAATAGAAAAACTCAAACAACTTCATTTGAAGTCGAGGAAAAAATTGAAATTCTTTTTCAAGCCTGCCAACTCTGCAAAGAAATCGAAGAAAATAAATAACTTCTTAACTCAAAATACCGTCTTTTATTCACTTCACCAGTAGTCAACAAGCGAACAAAATTTGTTCATCAGCGCCTCGATCTGATTGGCTATTCGCACTCAATGTCCACCAGTCAGACAGTGCCACGTTTGTCTCCCCTTGTTAAGGTTATACGCCACCATCAGTCGCCATGATTGATAGTCACTAATCACATTTTCAAGCCGGACATATCATTTGCGATTCGTAACCCGGCTCTTTCTCGCTTCAATGGTCGTTCTTAATGGGCTGATATTATGATCGGCTTCTCTCTCTAATGCGATCGTGAAACTGAGTTACGTTCTCGTAACTATGACTGAAAATTGAATTTTTTCTCAATTTCCACTGAACCTTGAGATCCGAAGTGCTTTTATTCTTGCAGAGGAGGTTTCTTAGCGTTAATCGTGCCGTATAAATGCCTTTGGGGGGGGAGTTTGAGCTTAAGGCAATGTGGAATTGACGTTGGTATCCGAGTTTTATCGACTAACTCACTTATTTGTTTATAATCCCCTGCACTGGCATCGTACTACAAAACCACACTTCTCTGATAGGGGTTTACTTGGCCAGCCGGTACTCATGATTTTTTAGCTACTTTACCCCATTACTCTAAATATTCAATGAATTATTCGATTTATCATAGTCACCTATATGTATTTTGAATATTATATTTCGACTTGTGGGTTCTCCTGCTTTGCTCAAGTGTAAAGTGTACTATTAAAATGTTACCCGATATATCTATTATTCAAATGAAAAGGGTTTAAAAGAGACCTAAAGATTAATTTAGGGACATGCACGGCCGGTGCGTACTACGCTCAAACCCCCACTACCGCGGGGTAGCCTGATTGGGTGCCCTAAGTAGTGCTTTTGGATTCTTGCTATCTTATAAACATTTACTTTTTTTCTAGCTGCTTTTATATACGTTACAGATTAAACTAAGTCCAAGTGCCTATTAAAGGATGAAAAAATCACAGATTTTGGCGTTATTCTGTTGCTGTTGCAAATTTGATTTGCTCAAGCTCAGTCTCGAAAAAACTTCATTATTTTTTTTTATCCATAACGTTGAATTTGTTAAATTATTCAACGTTTTAACAAGAAAATCTCAAGTTGATGCTAAACATTGCCACAAAACATTGTTGATTTACTATGATGTATTATGGTATGTCTCTCATTTGTATTTAGATACATTGTATTTATTTTCAATTTTTCTACTTGAATTCTTCACCTATATTGCATAGGATCCATTATTGCACATAATTAGCTTACAATAAAATTTGTATTTTATATGAATACTACCTTATGAAAATTGAAATGTAGCGTGCAATAATTGTTTCAATTTTTTTTCATTTTCATAAGAAAAATTTATAAAGTTGTAAATATTTTGAAATGTTTTATTAATCTGTAGCTGTCAGAAAAACTTGTTACATTTCAGTATTTTATAAAGATTTTTGATTTTTTTTTTCTGTATAAACGATCCTATTTTTGTAACTATGGAGTTCCATACAGGACAGAAAATAAGAACGTTAACTATAGTAAATTTTAAGTTTCTTGGTAATTTGTTGATTTATTTAAGATATAATGATCTGTTATCTGTCTCTAATTTGTATTTAGATACATTGTATTTATTTTCAATTTTTTTAGTTGAATATTTCAACTATATGGCATATGATCCATTACTGTACGTAAATAGTTTACAATAAAATGTATATTTTAATATGAATACTACCTTATGGAAATTGACATGAAGTAGATTGCTGTATCGTAAATTTGGGGAGCAACAGACCCTGGATAGGCCCTATACACACACAAATTATATATATATATATATATATATATATATATATATAGAGAGAGAGAGAGATATGTGTGTGTGTGTGCGTGCGTGTAGATATGGATGTGTGTATGTCTTCCTAGTAAATTTCTAATGAAAATCTACAATGAAAAGGGAAAAAAGTTTTGAATGGCTTTCTCGTCTGCAATAACTGTCTAATATATAAGTCAACACTTAGAGGTAACAGGCTGTTTAATGCTAGACGCAATCGTTAGGCCACCTTGCCTGACCATTGCGTTTAGCATGAAACAGCCTGTCGCCTCTCTAAGTGTTGACTTCAATGATCACTTTTATATTTACACACGCTCTATCTCTGATTTTGAGCACTTTATCCCATAAATATAGCACACCATAAGACTATATTTCTTCATATATATATATATATATATATATATATATATATATATATATATATATATATATATATATATATATATTATGATTAAATTTTTGAATGACAGATGACAATTTGGATTCATCGTTGATTTACTGTCGATGATGTAGTAGATGTCCCCATATAATAGATTGCAGGGGACTTTAACATAGACTCCAGTGGGGAACGAGATCCTTGCAGCAGATATGGGGGCACGTATTAATTAACCGTGTGTCCCCTAAAAAAATTCGGTATAAAATTTAAAGAATCCCCAAATAATTCAACACATATTAGGTTGGTGCAAAAATAATTTCGTTTTCTCACATAGTAACATATGTTAGAAAACGAAATTATTTTTGCACCAACCTAATACTTGAATTAGCAATATAATAAGAACGATCGTTTTACTTTGTTTAAACGCAAACATCAGAAAAGAACATTTATTTCTCTGAATTCTTATTTATTTATCTATTTAACAAGCTTTAAATCAAACCAATTATTTTTATGGTTTTGTATCTCAAGTGTTATTTTTTAAACATCTATATAAAAAAAATCGGTATAGTGTTAATCCACGTAAATGGTGAATTATTTTGAAATTTTCTACCGAATTTTGATTAGGGAAACACGGTTAACTAAAACGTACCCCCATTTGAACATTAATTACTATATATTTATATTGTATTTAGAAAGATAATATTAAAGAATCACACGTGAAAAACTAGGTACCGCAAAAAAATATGATACCTAAGGTTGAAAATCGAGGAGGTACGTTTGAATCGAGATGGTACGGTGGAGTAATGGATAGCGGCTTGGTTTGAGGAATTGGAGAGCCGAGTTCGAATTCTAGTCGAATCCATTACATTGCTAATACCCTTGGGAAAGGTGTGAATCGTCTTCTTCTCCCCCTAGCTATGGATAAATAGCAGGTCAGACAACTGGATTACCACAGAAAGAAATAGCAACCTTACAGCGGGGGAAAAAAAACCTTCCTCGTTAGTCGTGTATCGCACATTACTCATAACTGACTGAAGGTTTAAAGTGAATTTTTAAAAATGAAAAGTCTTTTTGAAGCTTTTATTCTAGTTTTAATTTCAAGCTAATAGATTAAATTTAATATTTCCAATAAGAAAAATACATTGCTGTATTTCAAAAACTAATTTAAATTGACTGGAATGATTTTTTTTGTTTGTTTCTTTTGCTAAAATAGCTGATTAACGCACTTTTTAGTAGTCTCTCATCGCAATGTAATTCCCTTTATAAAAAAAAAAAAATCTTTAAAAAAATCTTTAAAATATCATTTTCTGAACATTTATTTGAGGAATATTAGCTATTTTCTTTCAAAGTATAATTAATCTGATCTGAAACAAATATTATTTACTTTAAGTTTAAAATATCACATGAATTCATTTTTAACCAGACAGTAGCTGTTTATTTAAGGTGTTCGCAGGTTTGACAGCTTGATGACAGCTTGATATTTATCTAATGTTCCATGGTGGCGTCAGGCTTGAAAAAATTAATTGAATTAACGAGAGAGCCTTTTATATATCATTTTTAATTGCTCACTAATTTTAAAAATTTAAGATCTTCTCCGTAATTTAATGCTTTATTGAATTTTAAATATTTTGGGTTGTGAATTTGCTATAATTATCGCTCTTATTTTTTGATCCTACTGTGGATGGTCGAGAATATAAAGAATCGGTACGTTTATACACAAAAAATTCCAAATTCTTTTTAAAATATTGTTGTGTGATGATTTTATATTAAGCTTTTCAATTTATGATTAGTAAATATAGTTTTCACTTAGTAATATTATTATGTAAAAGAGAGAAATTAAGAAAGAATTTTAGCATTAAAATATATTTAGAACTTTTATATTTATTCTATTTAAAATGAAAAAAATGAAAACAACTCATGTGACAATTCATTATTCATCGATTTTTTTCTTAAGAAGATAGTTTCTAAAATATGTTATTTATAAAAACAATTAAAGGTTTTCTAATTAAATAATGCATTTTTATTTTACGAATCAGATTATCGGTAAATGAGTAACTGTTTAAAAGAAAAACTTGATTATTTACATTCTTCAACTAACATCATGTTAAGTGGGACAAAATTTAATTTCTGTAAATTTAATTAATCAAGTAATTGCGTGCGGTGTGGGTAACATGTAAAAAATATATTTCTACTAAGATTTTCTAAAAAAAAATGTTTCTAAAATAATTTACCATATATACTCGCGTATCATGCGACTTTTAAAGACCTAATTTTGAAGCTAATTTTAAGAAGGGGGTTGCATAAAATTAATATATGTACTGTTCGCCCTGGCTACGCCGTTGACCAAATTATATATCTATTTACTGTAGTCAAAAAAGTACAGCTGTAAAATAAACATGATTTTGATAAAACTGATGTTTTACTTAACTGTATCCAATAATAATGCATTTAATATTCACACATTGATATCGTATTATAAAATACAAACATAGCAAACAGGTATATTTTCTATTGTTTACGTTTATAAGATGTTTAGCTGTTTCTCGTTCGGTTTTTTATGGCTGTACGCGTTTATGCAACGAGTATAGCGTTACTAACGATACTTTTATCATTCTCTTTTACTTTTTTTAACTTATTTAACTAGAAGATGGGATAAAGAGACAGAGGAAAAGAAATTTGGTCTCTCAAAAAAAGGAGCTCGCATGATACACGAGATACATGATAAAATCATTTTTTATGAGTGAAAATTTGGGGGTCGCAAGAGACGCGAGAAAAAAAAAATTAATAAAATTTCCTATACTAATGTTTGCTGCTGCCGCTGACGCAAGAAAACCAAAATATTTAGCCAAATTTTCGAATGTGCTAGAAACGATTAAAAAAATTGATAAAATAAAGGAAATATACTTTGCTGTCTCCTCTTAATAATAACATAAACATTTTGACGATAAAATTTTGATTTTTATCATGTTCGGGGATTTTTTGCATCATGCTATGCTGTTTTTCAATGAAAAGTTGAGGTACGTAACACCCCCAAAATAATCTTAACTAAATAATAAGAATAAATGTTACTAAAATCCTAATTTATTTTCTCAGTAAATATAAATTAACTAGTATACTCGTCTGTCTATATTTCTTAGATGAGGTACTATGTACATTATTTACATTATTCGGACTGTTATCCTCATCTTTGTCGCCTGAGCCGACCTAGCATAGAAATAAATACAATATGGGAACCAGTAATAAGGAGTGCCAGAGAAAAGCAATGATAACAACAAAAAGTTGCAATATGTGTTCTGGTAAAAACATGCAATGATAACAGCAAAATTGCAATATGAGCACTGGTAAAAATGGTTGCTGAAGACATTAGGTTTATAATACGCAGAAATTCAGACCCAGCACACATGGTACAGTGGATAAAGGCGTTGGTTAGATCCAGTGACAGGACCCAAATAGTGTGAGTTCAATACCCGGTTAAGGCAGTGGAGAACTTTCAGAGAGAAAATTAGCAGGAGATAATTGACATCCATTAAACATATCTGGAACATGTAGAACAGTCTACCCCAGTGAGCGAAATAAAGGGTTCAGTTCGAGGAAGGCCGGAGCGTACAACAGCCGAAACGTTGTGATAAATATGGCGACAAAGATGAGGACAATAGTCCGAATAATATAAATAATGTAGTATATTCGTGCCGTCAAAAATGACAGAAATTGTTAGAAAGTTTTAGTGAGGGTGAGTAAAGTGGTAGGGCTTGATTTATGGGGTTATATATTCATTTTATCTATGTTTTTAAATTTGTGGTTAAGCTCGTCTGGACGAAGTGTTTTGAGGCGCCAAATCCATAGGATATATATATTAGGCACCTGAAAAATTTATTTCGGTTGAGTTCTCTGGGGGAGGAAGTGTTGGTTTGTTTTGTAAACAGTGACGATTACGGCTGATAATGCAAGACTTTTCGGTAAAGCGAATCGAGACCTCTCGGTCACTGTTTATATAAAAATAAATACGCTAAAATTCACCTCCATCACTGCCGTTCGCCAACGGCTTAGTGGTAGAATCTCTGACTGACATCAATTCAGTCGGGTTTTAATCCTAACTAGAGGCAACCGGACGTCTAGCCACACTGAAGAGCTGCGAAACGGTCTGTCTGTGGATGACTATATACATATGTTCAGAATATCTTTCTTTTAAAAGTCAGATAGCATGAAATGTATATTTAATGTTGGTTGGGGGGTTAAGATTGACTGATTATGTAACACCAAGGCTCATCCATGTCATAAATTTAAATCTTCATTTCGTATTATTTTGGCCGATTTATTTATTCCAGACTAAATCTCTATCTATAAAAGGCAGTATGTGTGTTTGTGTGTGTGTAACGAATGCACGGTCGCAATTTTCGACGGATTTGCACCAAAATGTACATGCACATGCTCCAAGTTAGTGGGAAGGCCAAGACCGACTTTGCATTTCCCAACTCCCATCGACAGTGGAAATAATTGATTTTTTCCTGTTTCTACGTCAGTTTTCATGTAGTTTGCGGCCATTTCTACTGGCCAGAGTGAGAGCCTACAGCTGGCTGCTACGAATAGGCAGGAAAATTCTATTGGCTAGCGTGAGAGCCAACAGCTGATTGACACGAATGTTAACTAGCATGCTAGCATGCAAAAATTCGATAGCTGCATTCGTCACAAGTGGGAAAAATTTAAATCTGCATGGCACTTTACTCCAATTGGCTCATTCGCTTGCTTAAACTCAACGTTGATTCTGATTCTGCAGAACTGAGTTGGGTGTTAAAAAGTAGTTGTTGTTAACATTCTTTTTTCATTCGGTTTTCCAGTTACGAGTCCTTTTTTAAAGCTGATCGTTTTGTGTTCATTTTGTTTAGTTCTTTTTTCGTAACAGATTTAATGTTTAGTATAGAGCTTAGAAAAATTTGCAGTGTGAGAAAGGCAAGAAGTAAGGCATGTAGCAACATCAGCACGGCAAAGGACACTCCTTTAAAGGCAAGGAAGGGCAAAAATATTTTAAGTCAAGTGCCAGCGATTGCTGTATGAGTCGTACGTTTTTTGAATCAAGCATGGGCAACGCCGGGCCATGCTGCTAGTATAATATAATGCAAAAGTTTAACATTACACCCTTGTGCAAATTAATTGAACCAACCGCTTTAGTTTCCTTTCTTTCACCATACGGTCAGTTTTAGACCCACTGGAGTGACAGTGTGTAATCGATTTATGTTTTTTTTTCCTCATATCAGATCATTTGCAGTGGTGTGCAGTAATATGAATATATTTTCGGGGTGTATGATGAAATTTGTTTCACCTTGAAAAATATTGCGTCATCCGTGTGTGCATCATATTTTTATCCTGCCCAGATACTATTGTCTCATCTGTTGATTAGTTGTCCTACGGCCATTGTCTGCGATGGACTGTACTCCAAGGAAGCGTACGAAAATTGTAAGCTGCATGAACACACTACCAACCATTACCATTGAGCGAATCAAAGTACTATAGACTATCCCGGAAACTCTCCTGATTTAAATCCAATCGAGAATCTGTGGTCAATCTACCTGGAACGACTTCGTGGAATGGACGTAGGAAGTACTAACATGTGCACTGGGTCTTGTTTCATTGGAAATAACGTAAAAAAGTAAATAATAATGGAATTATTCGTTTTGTTTCAATTAATTTGCACAGGGGTGTATGTATTAACCCAACCTTATGACAGACAAAGCGATGTGACTCATTCATGTCATAATGCACATAGCCAATCGATGCACGAGGAAATTATACACTTTTATATAATTTTTCTGGGGAATAATTGAAAACCAAGAGAGGAATCTTATTTAAGAAAACTCTTTCTTTTTTTAATAAAATGAAAATAATTATTATCTTAGCCCGAAGCATTTATACATATGAATAATGTCAAAATAAGCACAAAAACATTGTGTCTTTAAATTTTTTTTTTTTTAATTTAGAAATAATCATAATTTTCCAAGAGAAAATAAATAATTTCCGCTGAGAATTTACAGATTCAATTTTCATTTACCAAAAAGACAACAATATTTTCTATCTTCTTGGTTAGTCCTTTCTACTGTCTTCCCTTTATTATTGCTAGGAATACCTTTAGTTTCTTTTTTATGTCTGTTATCAACATTGTACCATCTGTATATCTTTGGTTATTAAGATTGTATCCGCCAATAATAAATTCTAGAAGGACTTCTCATTCTCTCAGGACCGTCTTGCTGTTAGAAATTCTTGCTTTTTTTCTTAACATTAGGAGCGTTTAGGTTTAACAGAAATAATCGATTTTGATTTTTCTGTCATATGAATGTGCATTTTTAGAACTTAGCCCAGAAATTCGTTCTGTTTTATCGTCCAATGGCGTTAGAAGAGTTTTCTTTTAACTAACGTCATTTAAAATGCCACTTTCAATTGAAATAATTATTATATCAACGTCTAAAGTTTAAAATTAGTGTATATTTGATTATTAATTCTAATATTGAATATATAACATTAGTGACTTTTACCGCTAACTTATTTTTAATAAAAGATAATCTTGTAACTCAAACTAAAGAAAAGAGTCGTGTAGTTTATGAAGAAGGCACTGTGAATAATCTACACTGTCAAAAATGGTTTGCAAAGATTCGTACTGGAGATTTCTTGTTCATTCATTCGGCATGGTTTGGTAGACCAGTAAAATATTACTCGAGAATGATCAGTTTTGTAACACACGTAAGATAAGTTACTTTTACTATTGCTTACCCGATATAAAGCGCAAGAGCCACTCAAAGTAGAGAGTCATTGTATAAGGTCGCTGGTAGGGCATCAAGGGAGTAAAGGTGCATATTGTAAGGAGAGATAACGTTATGTAGGCGAGATAACGCTTGACCCAAGATTGAAGAGGTTAAGATTCTAGTGATTGGAGAAGCATCTTCCCGATTATCTGTTCTACAAAGTAAGTGTTCTGAGGAAGTGGAACTTCTTCCTTGTCAATGGAATACAAAGAGGATGAGCGGGGGTTGGACCGCGTGTATGTAGCATGGCCGAGAAGGTCTAAACGGTGGAGAGATTTTTGAAATATCCAAATGAAACTTTAAAATCATTTCCATCAATTTGGGTATGTTAGTCGCTTTGATGTGTAATTTCTATTGGGTTGGTGCAAAAATAATGACGTAATAATGTCGTTTTTGACGTATTTTTTAACGCCAAAAGACAACATTATTACGTCATTATTTTTGCACCAACCTAATATATAACGGAAGCAAAAAAAAAAAAAAAAGAATTAATAGATTGTATTTAAATAAATTTTGACGGTAGACCAAAAGCAAATATTTTATACCACTTGCAATTATGTTTCCATGGTGTAAGGAAAAATGAACCATCACTAACCGTTTCAAGAACAGTTCTTCTTGCAAAGAACTAGAATATGTGTTTTTACGATGTCCTTCTTGCTGGATCGGAAGTACTGCTCCAAGTTAAAGGAATTGGTCTCAGAAATTTTTTAAAAAAGCGTCTGTTTGGAATTGGTTAATAGAATGGGTGTTTCTCAAGGAAAAACGGTAAACGTCTTACTTCGTTGTTGAGATAAAAATTATTACAATTTAACTAGGAAGGTTTGACTCAGTCGCCGTAATCAACAGATATTGCACGAACAGGTTATCATTTATTCGGATATTTATAGATTTCTCTTTTATTTCTAATCATTTCACGCCAAACGAAGTAATAGTGCCACTAATATATTAGGAATTACTGAGAGTGAAAGAGAATGAAAAGACTTTAGTGAGAAGAAAGGACAATAAATGAGCAGTATTTAGGAAGATAGAAGATGGCAATGATGCCACTGAATCGCAAGGGGTTACTGTGAGTAAAAAGTAATGTGAAAACTTTAGTGAGGAGAAAGAATAATAAAAGAATAGAATTCAGGCAGACAAGATGGCGATTGGCGTTGCCTTTAAGAACATAAGCGACAGAGAAGCTCAAAATTGTAAGAAAGCTACACAAGCGAGAAAAGAAAATTTTAGAATAAGACTTACCTAGATAAGTCAACAGTAGTACTATGAGACCTAGTTGACAATCTAGTAGTACTCTTAAATTCATGCAGTCGTTATAACTACTATGAAATTGTTTATAAAAAGACAGAGGGAAGCCACGTCACGGCGGTGAGAAAGAGACTGAATTCGAGATACCAGAATAGGAACTATAACATTAAAGACCATTCTTTAGATTTTGTCCAGAATGTCGCACTGCATAGCGCGAGTGCCAAACCAGATAGGGCAGAACGTACGAATGGTACATTTATAAACATGCCAGATGGATTCTGGCGATAAAATTTTTCTGGCACGACACAGATAGCTAGATAAAGGCAAGAAACTGGAAGAGAGATCTACAGGTTAGAAAAGAAAAAAATATATATAACTTACGGTTACATCTAACTAGTTCAACAGTAAAAAAGATGAGAACTAGTTGCTAATCAAGTAGCACTTTTTAATCCATACAGTGGGGGTATCAACAAGCAATGCGATATTTATTTCCGAAGAATACCGAAAATATGGCACTATCAAAAAATGAGGATGGGGAGGCTGGTAACTGTGCTACATTTAATTAGTTTATTTCGTAAGCGTAGCTTACATATGACACAAGGCCGAAAGTATGGAGCACCAAATGTGGGCTGAACTCACTACTTAGTCGTAACTACTCTAGCCCCACAAGCTTGTTAACCATTACAGCACGTGTAAGTGACGAAGAGAAAAGGTACTGGAAAGCCACGTTACAGCAGTGGGAAAGTGACTGAAGTCGAGATGCCAGGTCAGGACCGACAAAATTACAGACTCTTTGGATTTTCTCGAGAATATTTACAGATGTTAGCTTATTCTATGATTAATGCCACAAGTATGGAGTATTCAGTGAAAATGGAAATCATTATTCAGTTAGATGATAGAGATATTTCAACAGACTGAGATCGATACATATCAACAGACTGAGATAGATAGATAGACAATGAACAGATTGGAATAGATAGATAGATAGATAGATAGATAGATAGATAGATAGATAGATAGATGATAAAAAAAGTAATTGGAAGAGAGTTCCAAAGGCGAAAAAAGAAACTATTAGAAGTAACTTACGCTTACATCTAGCTTGTTCAACAGTAAAAAGATGAGACCTAGCTGCTAATCAAGTAGCACTCTTTAATCCATACAGCGGGAGTATCAAGAAGCGGTGGGATATTTATTTCCGAAGAATACAAAAAATGTGGCACAAGTCCAAAAATGAGGATGGGGAAGGCTGGTAACTGTGCTACATTTAATTAGCTTATTTAGTAAGCGTAGCTTGCATATGGCACAAGGACAAAAGTATGGAGCACCAAATGTGGGTTGAACTCATTACTCAGTCGTAACTACTCTAGCCACACAAGCTTGTTAACCATTACAGCACGTGAAAGTGAGTAATAGAAAAGGTACTGGAAAGCCACGTTACAGCAGTGGGAAAGTGACTGAAGACGAGATGCCAGGTGAGGACCAATAACATGACATTTTTTTCCGAGAATTTCGAAATAGATAACAGGCGCACTAGAGCAGATATGTCAGCAATATTCTACGAATGGTAGACTTATAAATCTCTAAGATGAATTCAGGCGAGACAAATTGTCTGGCAGGACACAGTGAACTAACTTGCCTAGCAGAAGACTTAGCAATTGATTGAATATCTTAACGTCATTTCATATCAGCGGGAAACGAGAGACCAAGAAGGAGCGATGGGTCGCTCTCCTGGAGGTTAGCATCAGCCATGCAGATGGCAGGTAAAGATGGTTCTCTATAACGATTAAAAGATAGCATTTACAGTTGAAAACCATGGTGAAGGCAACGGGAAACCATTCCCCTATTTTTCAGAGAATGTCATAATAATTCAGATTTCCTTACAAGATATGACTTCAAAAATAGGGTAGACAAGGTTCTCAAGCCTTGTTTATCAGCCAGCATAGGAGAAAAACTCTGAGTTCAAAAGCGTGGGGATGCAATGAAAACATCACTATCGTTGACAAGAAGTGATTTCAATTCACTATTCCTTTCCGAGATATGACATAAAGGGAAAATTTATAGAGTAGCCTGGTTGCTTTAGCCTTAGGTAAAAGGAAGTCATTTTCCTATATTTCCTCAAAAGGCCTGACAATTCACAGATAATAAAGAAATGGAAAATGTGGAGAGCCATGATTGACTACATCTTGTTAGAACATAGCAGTGAAAATAAATTAGATCATTTCGAAAACTAATCCTAAGAAATTATATTCTTATTCATAAAACCATCTACTGAGTTTATATTAGACCAAGAGTTAATCCATGCCATACAAATATGGCAGCGTGTTCTCTTCTTTTTTAATCTAGCATATCTCTTCAGCACGTGGTCAATCATAGCTCTTTACGGCTTCTTCATTTTTTGTAGTTCGAAGTAATGTTTATCCCCTTGATATCTTGACTATATTTTGTCCATTTGTTGAAATGAAATGAAAGTTGTCTTCAATGGCCACTCTTCTAAATCTTTTTACATTAACGCTGTTGTTCTTTATCCTTGAACCTATGTTGTTCCTAGTTTTCATCAGTGATCTTTCCGGTGCCACCAGTTCTCAACTCGGTATCTATGGTGACGATACATCTATCTACTCCTGTCTTAATAGTAAACCTGATCGGTTCGATAAGGTCAAATTGGAAGCTGATCTAAAAAATGACCTACAGTATGTTGTTAACTGGGGCAAGGAATAGCTTGTTAATTTTAACACCTACAAAACGAAACTGCTGTCTTTTAATCGTCCTTTCTGCCTTCCATCAGTATGGCTGATGCTAACCCCCCAGGTGAGTGCCGCATTGCTCATTCTCAGGCTAATGTTTTTCGCCGGTATATTTATAAGTCCACCATTCGTCTATGCTTTGAATATTGGTGTCACAACAGGTACGGTGCTTCTGCTACATATTTACAGATCCAAGATAAATCCAAAGAATAATCTGCAATGTTATTGGTCCTGATCTGGCATTTCGGCTTCAGTCAATTTCATCCTTGTGCCTTTTCTAGAAATACTTTCATGATAATTGTACGGATGAACTTTTCTCTTTGGTACACCGATTTTACGAACTTAAGAGCAGTACTAGATTGGTAGTTAGGTCCCATCATTTTATAGTTAAAATGGCTAGATATAACCGTAAGTTCTATGCTAACAGTTTCTTCTATCGTACTTTTCGTTCGTGAAATTCTCTTCCGGTTTCTTGCTTCCTAGTCAGCGTTGATCTTCAAATGTTTAAATGCAATGTTGTTATCGTTTGCCTTCATTAATTCTTGCTATTTTATTGTTATCTCTCCTTAATAAGGACTTTAATATTCTCTAACACACAGAAGAAACCCCTTGTTAAGGAAGTTTACTTTCTGATTCCTTCTAACCTTTTTGCTTGAATATGTCCTGTGTGTCATATTCTCCAAACTGTTTTTCTCATTATGCGTCCCAGAAATTTTAATTCTTAATATTATTAAAAGCTTTTTACATACGAGTATTTCATCATGTTTTTCATAATAATTACTTCAATTACCCATGTATAATTTAGCTTCATCCATAAAACGCACATCTAAAATTCTGCTGAAAGTGTGGGAAAATGCTCCTACTCATGCATAATACGCACCCCTTGTTTGGTAATCAAATCCTATAAATTGTACCTCTCCAATTACATTACGGCCAGCGTTTCCTACTCTTATTTAAAAAATAGTTTTAAACATAGAATAATATTATTCCAATTTAGTTTTATGATAATTCTTATTTTACTTTACAGCAATTATTTAAACATTTTTGTAGCTGTGCATAATACGCACCCCTGATTTTGTTTATTATTTTTTAGAAAAAAATGCGTATTATAAATGGGGAATTACGGTAATATGTAGTATTTTTAATGGAACACTTTATTACTTAATAACAATAGAAAAGATAGTTTAGTTTATATGTAATAGAACGTTATATCAATATTAATTTAAGTATTGTGCTAATAATGCTAACCTATTTTCTTAAGTTCTTATCCTCTTCAAATTAAACATTTTTTTTTTAAATATAAATCTTTCAAAATATCTTCCAGATTTTAATGTATAATAATTATGAAAGGTTATTTTATTACTTAACAACTATAAAAAAAAACGGCCCGCACTTTATGTTCAGTAGAATTTTAAGTTCATACCAGTTCACACATGTAGAAAATGATTATATATTTTGTTAATCCCTTTCTATCATTAGTAGGTTCTCATTTCTGTGTCTTTAAATATATTTTTTAATTATTAATAGCGGATTAGTCTTGGGATCATTTTACTACTTAATAACAATACAAAAGCGATCCCCCAATTTATGTGCAGTAGTGTTTTAGGTTAATACTCGTTTATTTGTGTCCTTGATGGAATACGACTTGTGTAATGGATAACGACTCAGGGTGAAAAATCGGAGAGCCAGTCGAATTCGTTGCATTCATTTACGCGTAAATAGCCTTGGTCATGATATGAAGCCATTTTCTCTCCATCTATAGGTTAAATATTAGATCTTGTACCTAAAAAAGACTTTGTTATTCTCTAAGAAATTGGAAAGGCAATATTCACTCTCAAAAAAAAAATAATCTTACAATTCAAAATATATTTCGTTTTTATTGACCCACAAAGGGTTGATAAACCGTAAATAAACAAATCAACCTATTACTCATGTCATCAAAACTGACGCTATATCTGGTTCAATCGTTATTATTATTAGAACATTTGAAAATGTTGGTTTTTAAATATATGTTTTCAATTATATGTACGAAATCTGGAAGTTAATTTTATTATTTAATAAAAATGTACATCGAACCTCCACTTTATGGCCAGTAGAAACTTATATAAATATTAATTTAACATTGCCCACAAAATAGCGGCATGGTGTCGTATTTTACTGAGTAAAATGGTGTCGTATTTTACTGAATATTACACTGTTAAAAAATTTTTTCATATTTAAATATTTAAATATATTTTTATCAGTTATTATTTGTGTTAATATGTAGTAATTATGGGGAATCGTTTTATTACTTAATAGGAATAGAAAAACGATCCCCCATTTTTTGTCCCTCTTAATTTATTGTATTATTATATGTATAATATGACTTGAGTATAGTACAACCGTGTTTCGAAAGCAAGAAACAACGAATACATTACATCCTCGAGTATAATATAACATGAAATTTCTGGGATACGTAATGAGAAAGGAGGGCTTGGAAAATCTGATACTCACAGGGCGGAAAGAGGGAAAGTGGTACATGGGAAAGCAATGCGTGACATACTTAACAGGTTCATGCAAAAGTATAGCAGAACAGGGTATGGGAGAAATAAGAAAAAAATCAAAACTTATATCACTACCCTTGACTTATTTCTATAGGGTTATGTTAAAGGTATCTTGAATCAAACAGATATACGGACATCACATGGAAAGAAATGGAGTACCGTCTTGATGTGCTTCGTGTAACGAATGGTGCCCATATAGAGGTGTATTAAATTAGTTAAAAAAGCTTCAACATCCTCATTTTTTTAACAATTTCCACATATTTGTTTCTTCATTTGCTTTGTAATATTTTTTTTTAAATTGTAAAGAGACTTTATAGATACCCTATATATATATATATATATATATATATATATATATATATATATATATATATATATATATTGTAGTTAAATAAAACGTATTCTAACCCAAACATCCCTAGAAAGAATCTTTAAGTATATAAGTATGAAAAAATGCCGAAAAGCTTTTTGCGGTTAATGAAATAACCCAGACGACATGCATTTAACAGATGTCAGAATTCGTTGAAAAATACACCCCTACCCTAAACTTAACCCCTTTTTCGAACCTAATTCATAATTGATACAACAATAGTTAATAAAAATGAACACGCTACCGCCCCTGTCTGAATGATTGGATTTCTCTGTATCCTTGGAATCAGGAAATTATGGATTCATATGTGCGTTTAAAACTCAGTAAATTTAAAAATAAGTTATCCCAAAATTCGGTTGAAGATGAAACCGAACTAATGCTTTTAATTTAATTATATAATTAAATTTGAAGTTTTTGAAACATGGTTATTACTGTGTAGCGAAGAAACCATATTTTAAATCAATTAAATTATAATATTTAAGCTCTGTAAATTTACATTGAGCACTGTTTTGTAAAAATAAAAATATCAATAAGAACACCGGATTATATATCTTACTGTTCTTTCTTATATATATATATATATATATATATATATATATATATATATGTGTTTGTGTGTGTGTGTGTGTGTGTGTGTGTGTATGTATTCAGTTAGTATCAAAGACAGTCTTTCCTTGTTACTATCTAGATATCTATTAATTTATCTATTCATATACATTTATATACATGGTGTCACTAAAGTATAGGCCAGTGGTCGGCAACTCCCCGGGCCACATCCAAATTGACTTCTACAAGAAATGTGACAAGCAGAAAATAGAAAAGCCTATTAAATAATGCGAAAATGATGGTATCATTATTTGGAATACAAGCTGGAAGGTGAAGGAAGAGGTGGAGGACCATGATCGCCTTAGTCATAAAGGAACATGGCACATAAAAGAAGTACAGGCATCATTATGTAATTTTTTAAAAGTTGTACCATATTATTCCTTAAAATCTCAATGCAGTACATATATTTCACTAAACATCTTATTGTCCAGTTCAGACTCCTCCCCGGTTTTTTGAACCGGAGTAGAGGTTTATCCATTGTATCCTGTTTAAGATTGATTTTCCGGTTACTTCTAAAGTCTACTTCCATTCTATGCTTCTTATGTCTACGCCAAAATTCCGAAATTTTATTTACTAATTATTTACCCCCCCAACACACTAATAGGAGTAGATAAGGTTCTCTTTCGCTCGCTTCCTATTCCTCCCCGGTATTTTGAACAGGAGTAGAAGTTTATTGCATGTTTTCTGTTCAGGATAGGATTTTTGGTTACTTCTAAAGTATTTTCGTTCTCTTTCATTCCCAATAGCCACTTTCATCTTAGTGGCTTTATCGCCTTGCTTGGGGTGAAATGATTATATATATATATATATATATATATATATATATATATATATATATACACCGAGGGTGTCCATAAAGTTCGTGTGCACTTTAAAAAATTTATAACATCCTTTGTATTTGCGATAGAAATAATTTATAAAAAGTGTTAGAAAGAAGGAAATCTGTATTTTTTAAGGTTTTAATGAAATTTTATTTAAGTTTCCACGTGTCCTCTATCATTAGCAATACAAAGGGTAATATGAATTTGCAGTTCAGAGAAAACATTTGCCAACTGATTTACAGTAATACCTGAAATCAGTTATTTTAGCTATATTTAAAATTAGGTACATTAAACTTTAAAACATTTTTTACAGATTATTTCTATGGCAAATACAGATAAAGTTATAAATTTTTTAAAAGTGTACACGAACTTTATGGACAGCCTGTACATATATATATATATATATATATATATATATATATATATATATATATATATATATATATATATATATATATATATGTATGTATTATAAATTAACTGATTTAAAATTTAAAATTAACTGATTTAAATGCTCTGTAAAGTTACACAGACCACTATTTTGTTAAAATAAAAATTTCAATAAGAACACCGGATTAAGTATCTTGCAGTTCTTTCTTTTTATTACAATATATATATATATATATATATATATATATATGTTTCGTCAAACCGAATTCATAAATAATTAAATCGGTCACACTATTCCATGCCTATCCAGTGGGTTGACGTTACACCTGACCGCAGCTCCATTAGATCTCATTGGAACACATACACACATACTTACCAGACTCCATCTGAAACATACGAGTAGAAAATACAAACATAATAACCTCATCCACCTGTACAAAAAAATTAAAATAATGGAATCCCTAATAATAAAAAAGAAAAATCCGGCACCCAATAATATTAACTATGAACACTGTCACAATGTGCAGTGTTCGGAAAATAAAACATCCCTATAACTCTAGAAACATACACACAACCTATACACCCAATTAATAAGCAAAAATATAATCATCCTTGATAATTGCTAAAAGTATAGGCGAAAGCGCTCGAAATTATAGAACATTTGGACTGTTTCTGCACACTCTGTGTCCAGAAAAGAAAACACTTGTTCGAACAGAAGAAAAATTAAATAAAAAGCTTAATCGCACTACCTATTCTGTCGTCTTTAATGAAGCATATATAAATGGAGCATTGCTGCCTAAATACACAATATATATATATATATATATATATATATATATATATATATATATATATATATATATATATATATATATATATATATTATAATAATATTATAATCATAATTAAGTAATTCATCGAGTCTAGAAGAAACATATATATATATATATAAATATAAACGGCCGCCCAGTGCTTTCTGCATTCTGTTGAGGTTTCTTCTAGACTCGGTGAATTAATTAATTATGATTATTTCAAATCCTCCTAATAATTACTATCACTTGTATATCCTTGCTTCTAATGATCTGGATGTGCCAGATTGGGGATAGTAGTCGTGGTTCGTAGAAGCACAGTCCTATGGGTAAGGGAAACATCGTTCAGCGGTATATCGAGTCTGATACGCTATCTTTTCGTCACCGAGACACGTTGAACATTTGGTATGGCGTTTGCCTGTTACCCACTTTGTCCCGGTTTCAATTCTCAGTAGCGGATTCTCGCTGCTGATGAGTCCCAAATATAAGGACTCATCTGACATTCTGCTGAGGTTTATTCCTGACGGATTATGATAATCTCAATCCTCGTAGTAATTTCTATCACTTATATATATATATATATATGTGATACCAAATATATTAGGTTGGTGCAAAAATAATGACGTAATAATGTCGTTTATTGACGTATTTTTAACGTCAAAAAACGACATTATTACGTCATTATTTTTGCACCAACCTAATATATATGATACCACTCCTGTTATCTTTTGTTAATTCCTCTCTAAAATTTCTCCACTTCCTTAGCTGGGTATTGAACTCACACTCTATGGGTCCTTTACCCACTGTGCCATGACATGTGGAACTAGAACAGTCTACCCCAGTGAGCAAAATAAAGGGTTCAGTTCGGCATTCCGACCACCCGAAGAAGGCGGGAGCGTACAACGGTCGAAACGCTTTAATAAATATGGCGACAAAGATGCGGGCAATAGTCCGAATAATGTAAATAATGTACATAACACTCATCTCAGAAATATAGACAGATACAGAGCAATATAAATAGGTAATAAGGAAAAGACTTAATTGGTAATTATACAATCAGTTATAAATTTACTTATATATATATATATATATATATATATATATATATATATATATATATATATATATATATATATATATATATATATATATATATATATATATATCCTACTCTATTTATTTATTTACTAGCTTGCTTATATATATATTTTTATATTATTCATTCGAACAGTCCGGTATTGCCGTAAATGGACACTGTTGCTGGTCATTGTCAGTGCAAGGGAGATAACTCTATTTTACATTTTTCTATGAGTTTCATTAAAAGTTACAGACATAAAGTAAAAAAAAAAAACTGTACAAAATCTTTGATATAATAATATAAAGTTTATCCGTGTTAAAAATTTCTGTTATTAAATGTTAATGAATTAAATCTGATAATTATAAAACTAAATCCCAAAACGAAAACAGATATTAAAAACGCGAATTTACTTTTTGCTTGAAAGTTAAAAAAACAAAAATAATTTGATAAAAAGATAAACAAATTAAATATAACTCGAAAATGTTAATATATATATATATATATATATATATATATATATATATATATATATATGTTAGGTTGGTGCAAAAATATTGACATAATAATGTCGTTTTTTGACGTATTTTTAACGTTAAAAAACGACATTATTACGTCATTATTTTTGCACCAACCTAATATATATATATATATATATATATATATATATATATATATATATATATAAAGAAACCGTAAGCGAATAAATAAAACGTTTTAAATATAATTATACTATATGTATAAGAAAATATCTTTGTTTTGAGATCGCTTTCGATGTCCGAACCTAAATGCGGATATTAAGAAAATTTTGCCTGGAATAAATTGACATTTTCACCCTTGTAGCCTCGTTCCAATATTTTAACCGCTTGTCAATGACAAGATTTATCTCCCCTAATCCGAGAAAAGTCGTTGACAGGAAAGTAAAAAGTGATTGATTGATTGACTGCTTCCAACTGCGAAACTGGTGTCGCTACGATGGCGCGAACTGTCTGGAATTACTGGAGGCCGAGAGTTGTCCATTCATATGCGAGATGCTGAACGCTTACAAGGGGGCTGGGCATTTACTTAAATCAATGCGTGAACAGGAGTTGTTTTGACCAGCGGTAGACATTGATTTGCACATTGTTGTTTTTTTTATGCTGTAATCAGCAAGCGAAAATAAGTTCGATTGTCATTTGGTAATCTCAATTTATTGCCTTGCCTCAGCTAAGGTTTATTTTTGTGCTTGCAATATATTTTATGGGCCGTCTCTCCAATGAACATTAGCAGTTATGTCTCTCCACAACCTTCTATTCTTTGTAGCTCTAACGTTTTGCTTAATGTTCGTCTGTTTAATATCCAATCCAGTCCCTGTTCGCCTATCTTTCTACACAAGCTCGTTAGGTACGTTACTCTATCTTTCTCTCTGTTCCTCTTTTTCTTTTTCTTTTTCTTTTTTTAATCATGCAAAGATGGAATGCTACTAGTACACAGTAGGATACAGAGAATGAAAATGAGAGAAAAGATTGGTTATAGCGAGGGATTGAGAAAACGATAAAAGATGAACAGGATTCAAGAAGAAAGAAGATGGCGATTGACGTTACATTTAGATTTTTGAAGATTTTAGCTATCAGGGAAGCAAATAAACGAAAGGGGAAGTGCGAGAAAAGAAACTGTTGGAGTAGAAGTAGCAGTTGCATTCAGCAGTAAAAGAGTGGGACCTAGATGCCAATCTAGTACATTATTTACATTATTCGGACTATTGTCCTCATCTTTGTCACCATATTTATTAAAACGTTTCGACCGTTGTACGCACCAGCCTTCTTCAGGTGGTCGGAATGTCGCTCTGAACCCTTTTTTCGCGCACTGGGGTAGACTGTTCTAGTTCCACGTGCCAATCTAGTAGCACGCTTAAATTCACGTAGGCGAGGCACCAGAAGGGAAAGCTCTGAAGTTCGGGAGTTTATCATTTGTTTCTAATATTCTACTTTGTTAATAATTTTTTAGTTTCTGGAAGGCATCTTTCGCTTTTCCAGTACACGTTCTGGTTTCACATTTTCATCTCTGACATACTGAAATGCCACATAATCTTAATCCTGCGTATGACAATAAACAATATCCAGCAGCAAGGCCTTTGATCACGAGATTGGAGGTTTTGAGAAGCGTGGAACTACCTCTTGCGGTTGTTCCCAGGTCCACCCAGACCCAGGTTGGTAGCACCTATTAGGGTCCCAGCTATTGGCAAATAGTAAACCTCCAAACAAAAAAAAAATACAATGAAAGTGTAAAAATACATTTTTATAGTAAAAATATATAAAATATATAAAAAATATATAAAATAATATATCTATATATATATAAAATATATAAATATTTTATAAAAAAAACAATCAATACGCACATACTAACAAATTCACTCAAATCTGTTTAAAATACTACCAACTAACCAAACAAACCAACCAACCTACCAACCAGCCAGCTAACCAACCAAACAAGTCAGCTAACTAACCAACCAGCCAGCTAGCCAGCCAACCAGCCAACCAGCCAACCAACCAACCAAACAACCAACCAGCCAGCCAGCCAGCCAGCCAGCCAGCCAGCTAACCAACCAACCAACCAACCAACCAACCAACCAGCCAGCTAACCAGCCAGCCAGCCAACCAGCCAACCAACCAACCAACCAACCTGCTAACCAGCCAGCCAGCCAGTCAGCCAGCCAACCAACCAATTAACCAACCAACCAACTAACCAGCAAGCCAGCCAGCCATCCAACCAAGCAAGCAGCCAGCCAGCCAGCTAAGCAACCAACCAACCAGCCAGCTAACTAATCAACCAGCCAGCTACCCAGCCAACCAACCAACCAACCAACAAGCCAGCCAGCCAGCCAGCCAGCCAACGAATCAAGCAACCAACCAACCAACCAGCCAGCCAACCAATCAACCAGCCAACTAACCAACCAACCAACCAGCAAGCCAGCCAACCAAACAACCAACCAACCAACCAATCAGCCAATCAGCCAGCCAGCCAGCCAGCCAACATGAAAGAACTTTCAGTAAGTTAATCCATATAATATCCTACAATTTCTACAAAAATCAAACTGTATTCTAAAATATAACTTCAGCAAAAGACACAGACTACACATCATCGCTTCTAGTAATAATGGCTATACAAACATATATATGCACAAAAGATTTGTATTCTCTACCATGTATTCAATTGTGAAAGCAAAATAACATACATTTTTTATTAATTCCAAGTTCCTAAGAAAATTTAATTTCGGCATTAAATGCCCCATAAGGATTTGATATGCTCTTTTACATACAAATCAATAAATGAACCCCATGATCCCGAAGATCCTTGCAAATTTAATGAGTTTTATGCACTTAGTTACTTAGGATAGTAACAGATATATTTGACCTTGTGCCAAAGTTGCAGCAAAACACAAAGCTTTCCTCACTGAAGTTGTATGTTGGTAGTTTTCAGCCTGACCAAGCAGAATGACCTCACGACAAGTATGAAGATATTACTGGAAAAAGAAATGTAAAATTATATAAATATAATTAAAGGGTAAATAAAAATAATAATAATACATTATATACGGTTTACTTATTACTAGAAATTTACGTATCCTTTAAATATAAAACTGCTATAATGATGCCAGATAAGAAATATTTTGAATAAAATTTGATGCTATAAAAATACCACCAGAATGAATCCTAACTGTTTACCGGTACAGAGTTTGACGATAAACTACATCTGGCAGCACGGCCTCTGATCGAATCGCCTCTTAATTACTGTTGTTCCCAGGTCCACTCTGACCCAGAATGCTAGCAACTGTCAAGCTCTCAGCTATGGGCAAAGAATGAACCTCCCAAACAAAAGCAAAACACTATGAAAGTATAGTAATACATTTCATTGTAGAATTACCAACAATACATTTTACAGCAAAATCATCAATTTTATGTAGTTGAAGGCAGACAATTGCGTTCAAAATATTTCAATTTTGGTATTAAATTATACAAAGAAGTCAATATGTCGCTAACCAAAATCAACTAACCAAACAACGAACCTGAAATAACTCTTTCATGACATTAATCCATATAATATCCTACAATTTCTTAAAGAAACCAAACTGTATTCCAAAATATAACTTCAACAAAGAAAGCAGAAAGACGTTTCTCCATATTCACAGAGATTTCCCATTATATGTTTGTGAATGTCTGCTGCTGATTTTGAACATTTTATCAAAATACGAGATTTATTTCATCTTACATTTTAAAACAGAACTTTTATTAGGTTTAAAAGATCATAGATACTGCTTGCAATGATTATTAATCCAAGAGTTTTGGGGTTAAAATCATTAGCCATTTTCAAGGGATTCGTCTTTAGTATATGTTTGTGTATTTGTGTTTGATGCTGTGTAGAAGTTGTATTAATTCTAAGATGTACTTCATGTGAGTATTAGTAATTCCATGTTGGGGATTGCTTTTAAAACTCAGCTAACAAGATTTTTTCCGTTTTCAAAGAAGACTAGATTGAGACCTGGATCAAATTACTTTATATAAAGTGCTCCAATTATCTTCAAACATCTTTTACGGCAAGGTGTTCTTAGAATGGCAGTGTTATCTACAGGAATTTTCTTTTCAAATTGCATATATGCATACTTATAAAATCTTTACATATTACAGAGTCTACCGTCGATTTCGACGTGTGACAATCCGACAACTTCATTCAGTTTTTTTTTTTTATGTATGTGTCTTATGTGGCAGCTCAGTCGCTCTAGTGACTTGCATACAAGCCCCCATATTATGCAACAGCGAGGCTCCAGGCTGGTTTGAATTTAGAGCATTCATTCTTCTAGATCGGTTGCCACCCAATACTATAGAACTCAATCTGCTCTGCTATTGATTCATACATTTCCCAAAGTGTATTAGCACATAATGAATTCGACTGGAATTCCAATTCACCTTGTAGGAATCTTTCTACACAGTTTTTTGTTGAATGTTAAAATTCGGAGTGTCGGGATTGGATACAATAACAAAATATTGTTGCTGGGTTGCTCGTAATTCGTCGGTTTAGAATAATCCCACGATTTTCATTGAAGGAATAAAATTCAGTAGGAAAGACAACTTAGTTTCAACAAATAAACATTAATTTAATTTAACGTCAAGAATACAAGCAGTTGGTCATAGACTGGAAAGTAATGTCTTTTTGTTTGGGTTGATAAAGTCCTGAAATAAAATATAAACTGTCTTTGTGTACGTATGTGAGAAACAATGAAATGTTGTCATATGTGTCTTTTTGTATGAGAACGTCAACACCTGTATGTGTGATTCATAGTAAAGAGGACACAAGAGATAGTAAGAAATTATTTCTTATTGTTGGTGATGCCTGCCGATAGTCTGAAATGGTCTCTTTGCAGTCATGTCGCTTTTAACATAAGGTCATCAAAGTTATAAGCGAGAGTAGCGTGGGCTTTGGTGACAGCTGTTTGTATCCTGTTTGGGGTCATATTTCGTGTGTTTTTATACACTTTTTCGTAACAAAATCGGCCCCAGAATTAAATTATTTATTTCTTCCTAATTCTTTCCTAAAGAAACCGCGGTATGTCTTCTACTACGTCCGCACGATATTTTGGCGGTATCTGCTTAAATCATGATGACTAATACAACAAATCAGACAATTTTTTGATTTTTATTGATGTGTTTTAAGATGTAAGTATTTTCTTGAGTGTGATTGGTTTATATTGTACTTTGTATTTGATATTTTAGTGGACACGACAGCTTCAACCCGAGCCGCAATCCATTACTCCCTCTTTAAATATATACATACTAAGGTAGGTCTGTAGTGGACCCGGGTTGAAGATGAAAAGAAAATACGTGCGTTTATATTTCCTGCTAGGAGAAGGTCTAGCGACAAGAAAATGTCGGACTTGAATTAAGTCCAACTGAAGATAAAGAAGACAAACAAACAAGACCGAAATATATATATATATATATATATATATATATATATATATATATATATATATATATATATATATATATATATAAACAAATATATGTATTAAACAAAACAATTACAAAGCACATAGACAGTTAAAATTGTGTTTGTGTGTGAACATTTGTGTTTGTTCTTTGGTGAATGTTCGTATTTTGGTGAATGTTCGTAATGCTCATAGCGTCTTCCCAGAAATGGGAAACGCTGTCTTTTGTGAGAGCTCACATAGTAGCGGTGTTCGCTGAAATGAAGAAAGAAGTGGAAGAATTACCTCACTTCCACGCGAGGTGGAATGCGGCACGAGGCCTGAGGGAAAAAGGTAGAGGCAAGAAGTCGCCCAGTATGTATAGTATGGGTAGAGAGAGACCCCTGGTGACAATTTGGGAATTAAGGATGAGGTAACTCCGACCGGTCGATTTTTAAATCAAACTCTTGAACAAGTCTAGATAATTGTGCTATGATATCATAGAATCACGTACAAAATATTTTGCGTTAAATTTTCCAGCCCATTTGAGGAAATACAATTAAAATCAAATTAATTAATATCTCGGAGATTGCTGTGGTGTTAATTGAAATAAATACCCGGTCTAGATTATCCAATGCTAAGAAATAAAGCGAATGTAAATCAATTTAAAACTCTAAGGTTTAATATTTCTTTAAAATACTGGAAAAGATAGACATATAAAGTAGTATAGATAATTGTTATAAAAAAATAACATGCTTTATAAATTTTACTTTAAAATAAATTAGTGTAGTGAAAAAAAAAACAGTATTGATGTATTCACATCACGGGTTAAATTAAAAAAAAACATTGAAGAAAACATCTAAAAGAGTACACAGCAGTTTCACTTTATTTTTAATGAAGCGGATATAAATTTCGTGGGGGATTATTTGCCTTTACACCGTTATAAAAGCATGCGTTTTATTTTTATTTACATAAGAAGCATTTAAGAAAGAGATTAATGGAGTTTTTTTTAAGTAACATATAAATTGACAGTGTAGTTATTTTTTCCTAGAGTAATATATTTTTCTGTCCATTAGGTAAGTAAATATACGGACATAGACATATTTATCTGGATTTCAAGGATAGTTTTTATGTTCTATTCACTACAAAATAGAATATGAATAGATTGTTTAATTAAAATAGAATTTTTTTTTTTTGTCCTTTCATAAGTGGGAAGTCACCCAAGAAAAGTTTAAATAAAATACCAGCTATCAACTTTGAGACCTTACATTGGTCAGAATTAATCAATTTATCTAAAAATGGAATTTGTGAACATGCAACTACTGAAAAATGTTCAGAAAATGAAATTCAAGCATCTCTTTTTATTAAGATAGGAAGCTTTTAAGAAATTCAAGTTAAGAAAGATATTAACTGCACATAATTTTAGCAAAATATAAATTAACTTTTACCTGAAAATGTGTTTTGTTCGAAGTCAGAGGAATTGCAAGATAAATAGCTCTTGGAAAAACTTCTGTCCATAAGGTAAGCAAATATACGGAAATAGACTAATTTATCTCGATTTAAAGGATAGTTTTTAAGTTCTATTCACTAGGAAAATAGAATAGAATATGTATTGATTGTTTAATTAAAATGGAAATTGATTTTTTATCCTTTCAAAAGTGGGAAGCCACCCAAGAATGATTGAACAAAACACCAACCATCAACGTTGAAGTCTTACATTAGCCAGAATTAATCTATTCGAAATGGGATTTTTAGACCTGCAACAACTGAAATATTTTCAGAATATGGAATTCAAGCATCGTTTATGAATTAGACAAAATTAGAGTTGCCTGATTTTCCTTTACATTCTCAAAGTGTGGAAAGAGCAGTGAAATTAATATATGAAGCTTTTCATGTTTACAGATTTCAAACAAGAGATAGACAGATTCTTGCAAAAACCTTATGATGTCTACTAAAACCCTCCTTTCTTTCTAAAGGTTCTTATACTGAAAATATTGATGATATGAATATATAAATATATAAACTGAATTAGTCCGAATAATGTAAATACTGTATATAATACCTCATCTCAGAAATATAAACAGACTCTGAATTAGTTTTCATGTAATATAAAATGTATTTATTAAAATAGCAAACTTCTTGATTTACTGTTCAAATAATAACATTTTTCTATTAAATATTGCCAAAATGAAAGTCTTTTTAAACGCATTTTCGACGCGGATTTTTATTGCATTTCCTTAAAAGAGGTTTGAAATAGGAATCTAAAATTTGGCGTGAATTTTGTTTATCTCATTAAGTCCCAACTCTAATTATCCAATTACCCAAAGGCCCAAATGCTTTGTGCATAAGAATATAGAACTATTTGCTGTCGTTACTGTTTGCGGCTGAGTGCATTTCCACAGGTATGTTCAAACACCAATTATCTTCCATTTGTTTTAATGTGCGTTGCGCACGGGATTTTCTTCTTTAAACTGTTGGGTGAGTTGTTGCTGTTGTTCTCATCAAACCAATCACGGCTTTTGGCTGACACGAGGCCAATTCCCTCTTTTGTGGCAGAGAATATCTGCTCTCGTGCAGTTGGCCATGAAGGTGAGTTGACAGAGCCAGCAAGCTTTTCTCGTTTACTTGATCGTGTAATTTGGCCACATGAAGACGTTTTGGCAGTTTTACGGTTTTTTCCATTCCTAGAATGGGGTTTGCTTATCAACCTCATTTTTAATCTCACGAGAGCTTAGTTGACCCAGCAATCTGCAGCAGTCTAAGGGATTTTACATTGCATATATCTTGCATATCCCGTTTCCGGACAATGACGTAGTCTATGAGATGCCATTGTCGTGATCTTGGGTACATCCAACTTGTAGTGTGGTCACCTTTGTGACGAAACAGTCCACTTGCCATATACAGGTTAAATTCCGTGCAGAGCCGGTGAAGGTGCAATCCATTTCCATTCATTTTGCCAATTCCATAACTACCCAGACAGTTCCATGTCTCACAGTCACGGCCGACCCTAGCGTTAAACTCGTTAGGACCTAGCTGCCAATCTAGTAGCAAGTTTAAATTCGTCAGGTCAGAGCACAATTGAAAAGAAACTTGTCAGGGCAGTTGCCATGGGAATAGTTTTAGAAAAGACAAAGTGAAACCACATTACGTAGGTGAGAAAGAGACTGAAGTCGAAATGCATAGTCAAGAGCGATTACATTACAGATCATTGTTTGGATTTTATCAAGAATCTCGAGGTATGGAAAGCCATCATCTCTCATATCCTGAAGGGACATGACATATAGGAAAAGATTCACCATTATATATATATATATATATATATATATATATATATATATATATATATGTTAATACATTTTTATGTTTATACATTCTTTTTATAGATACAAATATTTAAGTAAATGCTCTATTTATAATATCTGCTCAAGGCGTACCCAAATGTAAAAAAATGACGTCAAACGTTATGAAATGGACAAAGTCCGACAATTATTTTAAGACATTTTTATGTTTATACATTATTTTTATAGATACAAATATATATATATATATATATATATATATATATATATATATATATATATATATATATATATATATGTATGTATGGCCTGAAGAATGTGTTTAGCATGAGACAGACTGGCGTCTTTGGGTGTTGATATCAGTGTCCATTTTATACTTACATACGCGTTATCCCTGATATTAAGCAGCTTATCCCATAAATAAAGCATACCTTAAAACTATATTTTATCATATATATATATATATATATATATATATATATATATATATATATATATTTCAGGTGTAACAGCAAGATTGTCCAAATCTTGTAACAGCATAATTGTCCATTCCACAAAATGTTTAATATCGGAAAAAAACATACTAAACGAATTGAATTTCTTTTCTCCAGGTTTTCAGATAAGACATTTAGCCATTTTGAAACTATTTATGGTAAGAATCACTGAACAATCCTTTGAGTTAGTCAGTTAGAAATAGTACAGGCCTAAATCGTTTTGTGTCAGACTCACTGTCTTCCTAAATGAGCAATGGTGAGAGGAAAATATCATTCAGGTCTTCAGTAATGGTTCCAACATTCATACTCTAGCTTCCATCTTCAAATCCATTCAAGAACCACCACGAGAACGGTGAATAACTTTTAAAAATTGCGAACAATAAAGAGTAAAACTGGATCACCAAAACAGGAAGAGGGATCATCATTTCAATTTAGAGCTAAAGACATCAATTAGATCCAACTCAATCCATAAGACGTTTGGGGAGAGAGGAGTTTTAGCTATGACAGTTCAAAGAGCAGTGAGAAGACATGAAATTGAAATCGTACGTGAAACCTCTGAGGCACCTAGTTAGTTCAGGACAGAAAGTTAGAAGATTAGAGAGGGCGAAAATCATCTTAAATGAGTTGAAAAATTATACTGAAATAACATATGTATGTATATATATATTTATATTTGAACTTTATTTCAATCCTTCATGAGCTTCCGAACCTTAGCTATGATTAATTAATGATGAACATGTCATTTTCGTTTGTGATCGATTTCATCACGATTCTTCTGTTAAGCTTACAGAGTAATTATGGATTCTTGCTGGTCAATAGTGTTATTTGTAGAATTTCAGTAAGATATCTTTAATCATTTCTAAGATGCAACGATTCAGAGCTTAATCTAACAAATGGGCAGATTTGCTTTTACATGATTTGAACTATTTTCCGCTTACACCCGATATATATATATATATATATATATATATATATATATATATATATATATATATATATATATATATATATATATATATGAGATGAGGTATTATGATTAATTGCATTATTTACATTATTCGGGCTGTTATTCTCATCTTTATTTCCATATTCACAACGTTTCGGTCAGAGATGAGGTATTATGATTACTTGCATTATTTACATTATTGGGATTGTTATCCTCATCTTCATTGCCATATTCACAACGTTTCGCCTGTTGTACGCTCCGGTCCTCAAGGACACATGACACAGTGGATGAAGACATTGGATAGATTTGTGATTTCAACATCAGGCCACAGCAGTAGTGAACCATCACATGAAGAGTTGATTTAAAGGGAAATAACAGAGACATTCGGAAGAGGCATGGCACGTCAAACTAGAACAATCTAACTAGGTAGACGAAATAAAGGGTTTGGTTCGAAATTCCAGTCGCCTGAAGAAGGACGGAGCGTACAATGGCTGAGACGTTGTGAATATGGCAATGAAGACGAGGATAACAGTCCGAATAATGTACGTAATTCAAGTAATATATATATATATATATATATATATATATATATATATATATATATATATATTTATATATATATATTTATATATATATATATATATATTTATATATATATATATATATTTATATATATATATATATATTTATATATATATATATATATATATATATAAAAGTGAACATAGAAGTCAACACTTATAGGCGACAGTCTGTTTCATGCTATATGCAATCGTCTGGCCATATATATATATATATATATATATATATATATATATATATATATATATATATATATATATATTGTGTATTTAGGCAGCAATCCTTCTTTCATGTTCATTTCATTGAATACCTCAGACAAGGTGCTTCGATTTAGTTTTTTATACAATTTCTCATTTGTTCAGATTTTTTTATTAATAATTATAATCTAATAATTGTAATCCATATTATTTATTATAATTTTATCATATCAGTTGAAATCCACTGAAACGAAGTTGCATCTTTGTAGTGAGTAAAATGGTTTTGTCTATATGATAAAATTATAATAAATAAATAATTATCGCTCTATTATCGGTACCGAGCCCTCTTTTGGATTAAGGCTGTGAACGTTGGAATTTATATATATTACTTTCGTTCTCATCGCATCGTATATATATATATATATATATATATATATATATATATATATATATATATATATATATATATATATATGATGACTAAATAAGGAAGAAGCAGGAAAGTCTTTGCAAATTTAAAGTTTCGCTATAAAACTTTGCCAGAATCTTTGAAAGTGGAAAAGCTGGATTTATGTTTTAATCTTTACATTCTCTTTTGTTTTCATTAGTTCCGCTATCGTTGTTTGTATATTTTATGGCGTTAGTCTTTATGTATGCATCAAGCTTTAAATTCTGTTTTGTTTTCATTGTTTCTCTAGTCGCCACGTGTTTATCTCATTGCGTTTATGTTTATGCATATATCCTTTTTTTTATATTCTATGTTGTTTTGTTTTCGTTGATTACACAACCAATGAAAACTACATTGAATGTAAAAAATGATCGTCACCTGCTCATCTTATGGCGTTAATATTTATGTAGGTATAAAATTTCAAATTCTATGTTCTTGTTTTTATTGTTTTTGTCGGTACCATGTCTTCGTCTTATAATGGCAGTGAAATCCCTAATTGCCCTGGAACGGTTGAGGAAAAATCTCTGGGAAAATGTTTTTTCTCCAAATCTATTTTGATTCTGTCATTAAATAGTACAGGGATTCGAGAAATTGTTAGTTTTGGAATGGTTTAAAACGATATTTTCTCATGTCCTGGGAATTTTACTCAGCAGTAATTCATGATAATTCTTACTTGATTGCTGACTATGTGCCAACTTAGGGTTTTAAAATCATTCGTGTGCCAACAGCATACGTATTTTTATATAAGTCAAGGTCAACATACCTGTTCAACAATATATTTTATATAGTAATATAAAGTATATATACTTTAGTATATATTAAAATTCTGTAATAGATATGGTTTTAAAGAGACTATGGTTCAGTGCAGGGGTCGGCAACCTTTCCCTGACTATGTGCCGACTTAGGGGTTTAAAATCATTCAGTGTACCAACAGTATTCGTATTTTTTATACGAGTCAACGTCAATATGCCTGTTCTACAATATATTTTACTTAGTGTTATGGGACATTACCCATAATAACATAATTGACTATTCCATACGTAAAAAATTCTGCGCCTCAAGAGGAAGCAGGGAGTTCAGTCCGAAGTCGGGCGACCGGCTGATCGGCTGATCGGTTGAACTCTCTGCCTACGGGCGGGGAGGAACCCGAACGAGGAGGTAAACCGACCCTGAACCCATTTATACGGGTTCAAAGGGCATATTTTTGGCCGAGCCCACGGGCTCAGAGATCCCCCGTTAAACCGGTCTTGTGCCACATGATGCCCTCGTTGGGGGGGGGGTGACTAAATACCATTTAATCCGAAGTCGGGCGACCAGCTGATCGGTTGAACTCTCTGCCTTCGGACGGGGAGGAACCCGAACGAGGCTACGCCAAAGGGTGGAGTCTCTTTCGGGGAGGTAAACTGACCCTGTACCCGTTTTATTCGGGTTCAAAGGGCATATTTTTGGCCGAGCCCACGGGATCGGAGATCCCACGTTAAACCGGCCTTGTACCACATGATACCCTAGTGGGGGGTGACTAAATACTGTTTAGTCTGAAGTCTGAAGTCTGGAGTGAGGTCCGTCAGGAGTCTGTCAGTCAGTCAGAGCGAGTGAGTCAGTCGAGTCAGAGGCAGTCCGAAACAGAGTCACGTTCAGACAATTACTACTAAACCTGATTGTTCATACTAACACTTCCTACTTCTCTGTATATATTCCTGTTTGTAATATATCTGTGTTATTCCATATCCGTATTCTATTTTTTCTTTAGTGGTTCTACCTTGGACTATCACCGTGGTACAAGGAACCGGACCATAACACTTAGCAATATATGATATATATACTTTAGCATATATTAAAATTGAAACAGCTAAATATTTTCTTTGCGTTTTAGTAGTTATTGGTACGGACTTCGTGATGTCGTTTGCGGCTGCGTGCCATTGGAAATTGCTTGGCATGCCACGTGTGGTTCACGTGCTGTAGGTTGCCGATCCCTGGGTTTAGATGGTTAAGGATTTTCAAATCTCCAGATCTTGACACTATACCAACATTATTATGGAAAGATCCAATATTTCATGACCTCCTACTAGATATCTGCAACCACATATTTATACACCATTCGCTTCCTTCAGCTTAGCTGACGGTCGGAAAAGTCCCTGTTCCAAAAAAAAAAAAAAGGGGGGCGATCTAACAAGTGCGACAGACTATAGGGTTATTACTCCCATGCCAAATGCAACAAACGTTTACAATAAGATTCTGCAAAATAGGATTGTCCCTACCATCGATCGACTCCTTCGCAAGAACCAGAATGGATTTAGATGAGGTAGGTCGGCAATTCCTCAAATCTTCTCTATTCCCCGCATACTGGACGAGATGAAAAAAATCCAAAAAAGAGGCTACAATCTGTTTTGTTGGCTATCGCAAGGCGTTTGATTCCATCAGCAGAGAACTCAAGTTCAAAATCCTCCAACTCTATGGCATACCCTCCAGAAAAGGTAATTAGAGATCTGTACAGAAACACCATTGCAAACATTGTATCGCCTGATGGCGAGATTTATTCGTTTGAAGTTAAAGCAGGAATTCTACAAGGTGACACACTTGCTCCTTTTCTGTGTATAGATGTTCTGCGTCTTTCTCTCGACAACATTGAAGAAAAAAGACTCCTTTTGAAACCCCGTTCTTGACCTCCACAAGCCAATATATACATTTACATATTCAAAAATGAATATAAATAAAAATCAAGTACGGAATAGACAAAATAAAATAAAGCAAAATAAAATTAAGTAAAACATATGAAAGGTGCTGGTCAGGTTTTCAGATGCTCAATGACCTTATAAACCCATCCAGGCATGTGACTGATCATCATTACTCCTAGCATTGATCGAAATCTTCGCAAGAACTAGAACGGATTTAGAAGAGGCAGGTCGGCAGTTACTCAAATCACCTCCATTCTCCGCATACTGGAAGAGATGAAAAAAATTCAGCAAATAAGTCATAATCTATTTTGTGTACTTTTGCAAGGAGTTTGATTCCATCAGTAGAGATCTCATGTTCAAAAATCTATCAACTATGGTATACCGTCCAGAATGAGTCAATTAAAGCTCTATACTGAAACACCTCTGCCACCATTGTATCGGCTGATGGCAAGACAGGTTCCTTTAAAGTTAAAGGAGGAGTTCTACAAAGTGACACACTTGCTCCTTATCTCTTTATAGTTGTTCTGGATTATGTTCTGTGTATTTCTCTCGACAAGGAAAAAGGAAAAAGTACTCCTTTTGAAACCTTGCAAGAGTAGTCGGTGCCTTTCATGATACCTGATTGACCTTGAATTTGCCAATGATCTTGCATTAATTTCTCAATGTACCAAAGATGCAGAATCCTTGCTGAAATCACTTAAGCAAGCAGTGAACCAGGTAGGTCTCTACTGTAATGTGAGTAAGACAGAATATATTCACAACCTCTGCTCAAACATCCGAGTTGAAGTCACTCAATGATATATCCATCAAAAGAGTTGAGGACTTCAAATATTTTGGACTTCATATAATATTAGGTTGGTGCAAAAATAAATGACGTAATAATGTCGTTTTTTGACGTATTTTTTAACGTCAAAAATCGATATTATTACGTCATTATTTTTGCACCAACCTAATAGATACCCAAAAAGATTTCAAAGTCTGCAAAGCTCTTGCATGCGATGCGTGTAACAAACTTCACAAAGTTTGGTGCTCCAACCTTCCATTCTCCTTAAAAGTCCAAACCTTTCGAACATTGATAAAACAAGTCCTTCTGTATGGATCAGAAAGCTGGACATTGTCTGTTCATCTTGAGAGACAACTGGATGGAACATATATAAATCTAATTAGAAAAATCCAGAACATCAGTTGGAGATCGCATGCAACGCGTAACACAATTTTAACCATTCTCTCTTAAACTGAAACAAAAACGATTACAGTTTGCCGGCCACTGCCGGCCGAGCGGACAGGGAAATCGTCTCATTCTTACTTCTATGTCATCCTTCTGGAAGTGTCTTCTCACGAAACTTGACTTTCTCAGACACCATAGCTCGGAACTTATGTTTGGAGATTGTGGATCTGGGAACAGTAATACAGGACCGAACAGTATGAAAAGGGATTGTCAATGTAGTTCCGACCAACCATAGCGAGGTTGGATGATGATGATGATAATGATGATGATGATGATGATGAAGGTGTCATAAATGTATGTCCTTGTGCCTGACTAAACGAAATGTGGTATCAGTATCATTGTTATAACTTGTATAAGTTATATATGACAGTTATCCTGCCGCCAACATTCAAAGTGTGTGACCGGCAAGCATTGCGAAGAATTTGATATAAAACAAAACTGTTACCATTCATACTTCTTTTATGTACTGTGCCCCTTCATTACGTAGGCTATCATGGTCCTCCACATCTTCCTGTCCCATGCAGCTCTTAATAATGTGTCTTTTTGTTATTTCTCCAAAGCCTATTCCACTATCCATTTACTCAACACCATTAAGTATGTTACGCGCTGCTTTCTTCTCTTCCTCTTTCTCTTCATCTGTCCTGTGAGTATCAGATTTTCCAAGCCCTCCTTCTTCATTACGTGCCCCAGAAATTTCAAATGGCTAATATTAAGTATGTTTCTCTCCAAAAGAATGTTGTTGTTCACATGTTCGACCCATAGTATCCTCGCCATCTTTCTGTAGAACCACATTTCTGGTGCTTTAAGTATCTTCTTCATCTTTGAGGAGGTTGTTCAGCATTCACTGCCGTACTAGAGGAGAGATATCACGTAACAGTTCAGTTTCTTTGATTCTAACGAAATTTTTCTGTCACTTAATAGTCTGCTTAGTTTTGGGGATACGTCTTTGGCCATCCCAATACGTCTTCGGATCTCAGTGTCACATTTTCCGTCCTCTGTTATTTAAATTTCTGTATCTGCTTGACAAAGGTATATCCGACTAGTATTTTGCTTTTTGGTCTCATCATCTTGTCGCCATTATCAGGTAAGAAAGATCAATAAAATTGGAGTGAAACAGCGGATTTATTTACATTTCTACAAATCGGGTTTCAGCGAATGCCAAGTGTGTACTGAATAGTGGATGAGAAAGTGTATATATATATATATATATATATATATATATATATATATATATATATAAGAAAGAGGTTGTAGTGGTTCCAACGAGAGAAAAGTATGTATATTAAAAAGAAGAGAAGAGAGGTGCCGTAAACGTTTTTGGTTGTAATGTGGATTTATTTAAAAAAAAATATTATGCTTTGTTTTACATAATGTTACACTACACGTGTTTCTGGTCTCGTGACCGTCTTCAGGTAAAAGCGGAGATTTCCACATATTATTAAAAATAAATAATTTTTTCTTTTGTTTTTCAATGTTAAATATTCTCGATATGAGACATTTTCCGTGTTTGTAATCCGAATTTCTTTCTTGAATTGGCAATGAAGAGTTCTGCGCGAAGGGTCATAAAACAATTAAGGTTGGTCCAAGCGAAATGATGAATTACTTATCATATATATATATATATATATATATACTGTATCTATATTTCTGAAATGAGGTATTATGTCCATTATTTACATTATTGGGACTATTGTCATCATCTTTGTCGCCATATTTATTACAACGTTTCGGCTGTTGTACGCTCCGGACTTCTTCGGGTGGTTGGAATATCGAACTTAACACTTTATTTCGCTCACTGGGTTATACTGTTCTTGTTCAACGTGCCATGTTTAATGGATGTCAGTTATCAGTTATCTCCTGTTAATTTCCCTCTGCAAGTTCTCCACAGTCTTAACCGGGTATTGAACTCACACACTGGATCTAACCACTGTGCCATGTGTCCTTGAGGACATCTGTGTTTCAATTTCTGGGTATTATAAACCTAATGTCTTCAGCAACCATTTTTACCAGTGCTCATATAGCATATGTGCTGATTCATTAAGTTTACGAATTTTCCAATGGTGTTCCTTGTCTATGATCTCGACCTGATCCCACAGAGGGCGGTGATCTCCCTTTTCTCTCCATATATGTTCAGCCACATATGGAGATAGAAGGGAGGTCACAAGAGCAATCGGATCTCTGCGTCTCGTGAGAAAAGGATTGGACAATTTTACTAACTGTGTCTCAGGTTTTGAAATTCAGAGTTGTCCTTCTCCTAGATTAGTTGCCACCCAAGGTTATTTACCTGTAGCTGGGGGGAAAGAAGAGCATTCATACCTTTCCGAAGCGTATTAGCACGTAAGTGAATGCAACGGAATCGACTGGAATTCGAACTCAGCTCTCCGATTCTTCAATCTCAGCTGCTATCCATTACTCCACCGTGCACCCGAAAATGTATGTATATATGAAGAAAAATATGCACGTCAGTACCTTTGAAAATAAGGCTGTAAAAGTTCTGCTAGCAACATTCGTATTAACGTCATTGTGGAGTGTTAAAAAAATAAATATTTCACTATTTTAAAAAAAAATTGTGTATATTGGAATAAGGACATTATTCGAATTAACCACCTTTCAACCTACAAAACACCAAAAAAAAACTAATATTATTCCTCACAAATGTAAACCAATAACCAATAATCAACAAACTCTGATCTACCTGACACGTATATAGACACGTAAAAATATCTCCAATGTCCAAAAATGAAGCAGAACCGATATCTTAGGGCCAACACTGATCGATATAAGCGATATCAATCAAATTCACCTGCATTCATAATGGAACCCCAATTTAACTTCACGTCGGGGTCACTAATGTGGGGTTGATGATTATTGGTTATTGGTTTACACTTGCGAAAAATAATATTAGATTTAATGTAGTTTTTCGTGTTTTCTACATTTATACGTGGGTAACGTAGGGTAGCGTCCTTACCCTGATATACAAAAATTTCTTTTTTTTAAATGGTGAACTTATTTTTTTTGTATCAATACACCAGTGGTTCTTAAACGATTTCGGGCCATGTCCCACTTTTCACACACACACACACACACACACACACACACACACACACACACACACACATATATATATATATATATATATATATATATATATATATATATATATATATATATATATATATACAAACACATTTATCCGATGCGATGAGAACGAAAGTAATATATAACGTTCACACCATTAATCCCAAAAAGGTCTCGATACCGATAGTAGAGCGATAATTATTTCTTTATTATAATTTTATCATATAGACAAAACCATTTTGCTCACTACAAAGATGCAACTTGGTTTCAGTGCATTTCAACTGCACTTCGACGGGTGAGAAAAATGTTTTTTTTCTATATGATAAAATCATAATATATATATATATATATATATATATATATATATATATATATATATATATATATATGTATCTTGGTGCAGTATATATAATATTATAAAAAGTATTCATGCAAAGAATTAATCAGTAAAGTTAATGCAATTAATGGCGATATCACTTCGCTAACAGATCAATAAACTCTCTGAATGACGCAATCCTTATTTTTAAAATTGTGAGATGAATTAGATGTTCTGTTACAAGTATTTTCGAAGAAATTCGCTCCTTCATCGTCAGGTATTAATATTGTTTTAATTTCACGTTAATTTCCAAGACGAAAATAAATGGATTGTAGGCCCTAAGATGCATTTTTTTTAAATGTGTTTTATTTATTAACGGTAAAATTTCTGAACGTATAGTTGTATTTTGAATATTTCAAGTGAGAATCTATTAATGTGTCAATGATTATTTGGATGATTACTTCTTCATATCTAATATATATATATATATATATATATATATATATATATATATAAAATGTTGACAGAAGTAGAAGATTTTATTTCGGGTAAAATATTAACGACTATTTTGGATCTAACAACCATTTAATTCGGTTTTGTGTCGTGTAATAAATCCATTTTTATGTGTCGATAAATAAAACAGATGTTCAAATGAAGATTGGTGCTGCTTTACGTAAGTTACTCTGAAAATCATATCCCCTCGATTCTGGATTTTCCTAAGCTCTGTAAACAACGTACTATGATTGAATGATTGCACAAAAACACGATTTATAAATTTAAATGATACTTCAAAGATTTCTCTAATATTGTGTAGATCAGTCGTTTCCAACCAATTTGGAGCCACTTTGGTATTTCTAAAACTCTGGTGCCCCCAAACTGTAATATTTAATTCTTACATATTCAAAACTTTACTGCAATTCCCGTGAAGGAAGCTTAAAGGGCCATTGGTCACTAAGCAAGCCTCCAAAAACCATGGCGTCCATGAAAGAGAAAAATTAGAAAAACAAAAAGACATTTAAATATATTGTTATAGTGTTATACCTATTGTATAATTAATAGACTCTCCCACCTATAATAAGTAGGAGTAGTAAGAGTAAAGAGGGAGTCGCTCAGTGGGTCAGTCAGTCGATGCCGGACGACCGTTAGTCGGATACTAAAGTATCGACCACAACAAGATTTCTCTGCGTCATTACCTATTATATCAAGTTCCTAACGTTTTGTACGTCGAACCTATTTTAGGACTGACTTAGTACAAATACAAGCCTCCATTGTGAAACCACTCCATAACATATATATAGTTTCAAACCATAAAATATATAACTGAAAGGCAGAAATATAAATATTTGAATGAAAACTTATTCTGTAATATACATTGATCATTTTAATCATGAAATAATAATGCAAAATGAAATTTAAGCTCACCAGAAAACAATTCACTGTTAATAACTCATTCTCGAATTGCCCCCTTATTCTGCTGGTATAGTAAGCCGAAGGGTACACATAATACGCATGCCCCACAAAAATATTACCATTCCCCATCGGTGAAGCATGCGCTCCCCGTTGGGAAATCATTGCACCACACAAATGTAACTTCAGTAAGTGTTGTGGTGTCCTCCATCTAAAGAGTCTATGTCGGACTCTTCCGACTACTATAAGATTAGTAGGAGAGAAGGCCTTGGGGGAGCAGTCGAATAGATTGTACGCTGTGTCAACCGACACACACGCACTAGTCATGTAATACTCTTCTGTTGTACTTACTGTTTAATATATGATGTATCTGCAACATTTGTTTTGTTATTTCTTTAACCATTTACTTGGTCACAACAGTAAGTATAAATCATCAGATTTTATGGTTTTTAGTGTTCCGAATGGTTGAAGAAGAAAATATATATATATATATATATATATATATATATATATATATATATATATATATATATATATTTATCTTGCTTATGATTATTTAAAAATTGTTTTTGGAAAACGTATAATGTGTTCTCTACTACGTCCGCGTAAAATAAATAAGACTCTTGTAGTTTTTTTTTTCTGAACATGAACTGATATTCAACCTTTATAAATTGAAGCGCCTTTGGCAGGATACTCTTTTTACACAAAATTGTTTTAATCCCGTCTATGCTAATTCTAACTCCTATACAATTTGTTATATATGAATATTAATAGATTCACGGAGAATTCTCTATGGAACAATGCCCAGAAAAACTACCCCCGAGGGTTATTGTTGCTAAAATGAATTATATCTTGACGTAGCACTCCAAACGGGTTGTCTTGTGTCAGACGAAGCTATGTTATGCCTAGTAAATATTGTTAGTATATGTCTGGGCACGTTCTCGATGGGCATAGTTTATCATGCTGCCCTCTTAAACGATTGCCATTCTAAGAATTAGTTTTTCATATCATGTTCTTTACAAGCGTAAACTGAAAAAATATTTCTCACAAAGCCTGAAGTGAATGGCCGAAAGACATTTCAGCTTCGCCATCGCGCTGTGTAATAATATTTCGGAAGTGGATCCCTGATATCTACAAGAACTATTTATACTATTTACATTGTTCGGACTGTTGTCCTCATCTTTATTGTCATATTCACGACGTCCCTAACGACACATGGCCCAGTGGATAAAAACGTTGAAGTAATCCAAAAAGTGACTTAACCCAATGAGTTGTGAGTTCAATACCTGGCCACAGCAGAGGCGAACAAAAACTTGAAGAGCTGAGTTTCTAGAGAAACTGAGTTATCCAGAAAAGGCTTGTGGACAATATACCCACCCCGTGGACTAAATAAAGGATTTGTTTCGAATATCCAACATACAAAAATGTATTGCTGGTAATTTTTATTTTTTAAATGAGAATGTCCTGCTGGTAATTTGATTATAAAAATATTTATACTTTCATCGTGTTTTGCCCATAGCAGGGATCGTAACAGGTGCTAACGCCCCGAGTTAGGGTGGATCTGAGAACATCAGCAATTAAGAGGTACTTTCACTATCCCGAAAACCTCCTGATCAGAGACCTTGTTGTCGGATGTAGTTTATCGTCATACCCAGGTCGGTACATGCATATACACGTAGCGCTAATCGCACACACACGCACACATACATAAACACACACACACACACACATATATATATTTATATATATATATATATATATATATATATATATATAATCAAAGCCAACTGTTAAATCAGAGTAATGAATTAGTGTTAAAATGTCGACATAAAAACAAATTCAAACTAAATTAACTATTTTATTTCCATAATATTCACATCCCTCTAACTCTACAAATGTCGAATGTATAACTAATTCTAATTTCTAAATTCCCCCTCTCTATAATCTCTTTACATATATTAATTATAATATATAAACTTTCCCCTACTCTAAGATCTCTACTACTGTCTTTCCATTAAGCCATTGCATCTTATTGTCTATATATTTTAAAGTTATTTTAAAACTCTTTTTATGCCCATTTTAGTTTAATATTTCATCTATCCTATAAACCCCAAATTAATGCCATAATTTTAATATCCGGGTTTAATTATATAAATCTTCTTCCCTTTAAGACAAATACCTTCCAGCCTCCCCTTACTATAATAGTAATAATGTACTAATAGTTAATAGGTGATACTCCGATTTAAATCTTTTTAAGTATTAGGTTGGTACATAAATAATGTCGTTTTCTCACATAGTAACATATGTGAGAAAACGACATTATTTTTGCACCAACCTAATACTAATAAATGAAAAAAAAGAGTTACATTCTTAGATATGCTAATCATCATCAGCACCGATAAACCCAAAGCACTCATCATCATCAGGTCGAGAATTCTTCTCTGGTTCTTCTGACTCGTTCCCTTCAATCATCTCTGTCAGACATCGCCGTGTCCAGGTCCTCCAGACGGCATCCAAAGTCATATACAAGTTGATCAATTTAGGTGTGATTAGGTCTTCCAACTGATCTTTTGTCGCGCAATGGGTTCCATAGAAGGGTGTCACTCACAAATTCTGACTTACTTCTCCAAAAGTGACCAGCTAGCCGAAGCCTTCTCTCTCTTAGCGAATCTAAAATAGGAGGAAGGTGTCCATACGGGCGTTTCTTTGTTGGATGTTTCTTCCAACTGATGTTTGAAAGATTCAAAGGACTAGAGAAAGAAAAGAAATAAAGCCAGATGGGAGTAAACAGAACCAGGGAATATTTTAACCACTTCTGATTTGTCGACATTTTGTTAACATCAGAATCACCAGATAAATTACAATAAACGCTTCGTCACCTGAATTGGGAACGTCTGAATGTAGGTTTGAAAACAAATAGTAAAAACATGAATACTGTTCTATTATACTAGTATTAAAAAGAATGATTGGTTTGTCTTTACGGCTTAACAACCTTTTTCTGGATAATTTAAAGCCAGAAAAATATTTTTAGATTGTAAGAATTCTGTACATATAATAATGATTTACCGATACAAGACTTACTAATTAACCTATGGTTGGTAAGAGAGGTGTAGATTCAATTCACGCGTAAATGAGTATGACGACCCCGACTGGAATTTGAACTCGGGTCTCCAATTTCTAATACCCAGCTGTTATCCATCATACATCCAAACTTACAGCAGCTGGTATTGCCAAGCTGTAATCGGGTAATGATTATAAATATTGAAGTGCTGTAAAAGATCAAATAGACCATCTACTTCGGACAGGTGAAAACATGAAAGGATGAAGTGGAAAATGAAATAAAATGGTGGATAACGATAACTAAGGTAGCATTTAATAAAAATAGGGATATAATCAAAAGACTCTAGTTTCCTTTCTTTCACCATACGGTCAGTTTTAGACCCACTAGATTGACAGGGTGTAATCGATTTTTATTTTTTCACAGATTAGGTCATTTGCAGTGGTGTGCAGTAGTATGAATTTATTTTCGGGCTGTATGATGAAATTTGTTTGGCCTAGAAAAATATTGTGTCATTCGTGATTGCATCAGATTTATATCACGCCCAGAAACTATTGTCTCGATTGTCTATTAGTTGTCTTACGGCCATTATCTGCGATGGACGTTACTGCAAAGAAGCGTACGAAAATTGTAACGCTGCGCAAACACACTGACAAGCCTTACCAGTGAGTAAAGAAAAGTATAGAGACTAGAGACTAGCCCTGAAACTCTCCTGATTTAAATCCAATCGAGAAACTGTGGACAATCTGCAAGGAACGACTTCGTGGAATGGATATACGAAGTACTAACATGTGCACTGGGTCATGTTTCATTGGAAAAATACGAAAAAAGCAAATAATAACGGGATTATTCGTTTTGTTTCAATTAATTTGCACAAAGGGTGTCGTAACAATGTAAAATATGGAAATAAGCAAAATCAGTATAGTGGGTTATCAGTTATAGTGAAGTATATATATATATATATATATATATAATGTAATGAATATACATACACCTGGGTCCCCCCTCACAGTAATATGATTGGCTGGTGTCAGCCATGAATACAGACTGATGTGGAGGTACATGGACAACGCCTATTTTTTTCGCCTATTGTCTACGCTTATTGCCTACCCTACGATGAAGACCAGTCCATTATGGTTACCTGCTAGATTGTTCTACTCAGTTACAGTAGTCGAAAACCACTTTGCAACTTCGAACAAATATATCCATTTCCGGGACATATCAATATATATAGTCCGTCTGAAGTTATTATAAAAATCAATAACTAAAATTTGCTTTGAACAATTATCAAATTTTAAATGATTAATTTAGTTGTAAAAAAAGCTTCAGTTAATTTCTATAAAACACTGACGGTTCGTTTGGTGCTTTTATTAACGTGTAGTATTCAGAAGTGAATCTATCTATCTATCTATCTATCTATCTATCTATGTATATATATATATATATATATATATATATATATATATATATATATATTGCAATCCATTCCTTATCTCTCAATCGATCTATCTACCTCCCTATTTTAATCCTTCTGTCGCAGATGGCGCAGGTTAGAATCCTGCCAGGAAGCCATTTTTTTTTCTATAAGATTCAGGCCGGTACACGAAAATAAATAAATATACTGTTAAATAAATAAATGGTGCGTTTACTCACATACGAGTATCCACTAGAAATGAATTGATAAAATCTGTTGGATGAATAAATAAAATATCCATTACTTCTTTATATATCTATCTATATATATAGTCCGTCTGAAGTTATTATGCAAATCACATAAACCTAGAGTTTGCATTGAACAATTAGTATCAAATTTTAAATGATTAATTTAGTCTTAAAAAAACTTCAGTTTATCTTTTTACGCAGTTGCATCATGTATTATTAAAATTAGTCAATATATTACAAAACTACAGTCTGAAGTTATACAAAACTAGAAATTCAATTTTTGACTTCAATTACAAGGCAATAAAATCATCAACAATTGATGGACACTTATAATAGAACAAAGAACAAAAAAGTCTTTGGAGCATTTGCATTTTGATATATGAATCTTTCTTCTAATAACAGCCAGCAATTTATTGATTTTGTTAAACTTTTTACTTCCCCAGCTGCAATTTCCTACATGATTTCATGCTGACCATTCTATTATCTACACTCCTGTAAACCTTTTAAACTCAAATAATTCACTTAGATACATGAGAAGGAACATTGTCTTGTATAAATACATACATCACTTTGAAATTGCGAGACTAACACATGTACGATTCAAAGAACATCTTGTTCATGAAATCGCAATGGTTAACATTGTTCAGTTTAACTTCTTCATCGACTTTAAATGGTTCAGTATTGGCTTGGTCGAGAATTTCAGGCCATATAATCAAATTGCCACCTCCTTGTTGCATTCTTTTAGCCACAGGCTCCTCGGCATTGTATAAAATCCATCCTTTGGCCTATAGTGGGTTATCAGTTATAGTGAAGTGTATGAGTGCTGAAACAGATAAGTTTGATTTGGCCTTATAAGTTAGATAGCCCACCATAAGTGGGGTAAGAAAATCAAATTTAAAGTGAAACAACAAATTTATATACATATAAATCAATTATGGTCTTTATAAATAAAATTAATGTATTTTTGTTGATACAAGATCGTCAAAATGTTCGTAGTAGTCTTTGCAAGAATGAGTTTATTTGTATGTAGGCAGGAACGTATGTGTGGATATATGTATGTATGTATGTATGTATGAGCGTTATCGAAGGGTAGAAACGTCTTTGAAGTAATCGCTCAGTCTTAAAATGTTCCGATCGTTTATCAAGTATAAAATAGGTGAGGGAAAAAGGTAGAGATAATAATAACGATCGCTTGACGTTTGTCAAGGGCCGTGTTAATACGCTCGTCTCCTTCTCTCTGGTGACAGGCAAACTGGCCCGTCTTCTATTTTGTTTGTGGGGCTTGAAAAGGTCATTTGGGAATTCACTCCCGTATATGATTCGGGCCTTTCCATTGAACAACGAACAAACTTAGCGTCGGTTCGCGAAAAGATCCGTAAAAGAATTTATTTCTGAGAATTGAAGATTATTTGAATTTTGTTTTTAAATGTTTCCTAGTTTTCTATAAGCCGAAAAACATTTCGCGTCAAGGTGTGAAATTTCACGAGTTTTGTTTTGGATTCGCTTTTGCATGTGCGTTAAGCAAAGTTTGTAAATTCGAGTCTTTTTAATTTCTAACAAAATCAATGAGTCAGTGCTTAGCATTTGAATTTTAAATCTTGTTTTATTCACATCACTTGAAAACAAATTCTCAAATGTACAAACATCAGTGGAAAGAGCAACACTTGATTTCTCCATTAAACATTGTGATATGTTAGAGACGTGGCATTTTTTGTGAAGATATCTGGCTATGAACAGTGTGAAAGTTTGTGGATTCATGCCTTTCTGAAAGGTATTCACCGAAGTGAATATCTCCAGCCTCTGCCAAAATAAAAACTTGGCTTGCTGGTTCGATTTTTCCGCAGTGATAATCAACACGGTATAGCGCGCCTGTTTTCGCCCGCGTGTAACTGAAGCCTTACTCTTTCTGGTTAAATTTGCATCGAATTATCTACAGTCTTTGCACTTTTTCAAAAACCATGTCAAAACAGTTATATACAATCCCTAATATGGATTTAAATTTCATTTGTTTAATTAGTAGTCGGCCTTGTGAGTCGCTACTGGTTGTTTTCGTGTTGAAATAAAATGACTTTGAAGTGCTGTTTTTTGTTTAATCGTTGGAGACGGGGTCCATACAACAAAAGGAAAGACAAAGAAGAAAACGGAGAATGATGAATAAATTGAAAATGATAGAAAAAAGTAATTACGAAAAGGTAAATAAATAAAGAATAAAAAAGGTAGAAGAGTAAAACAATAAGAGAGAAGAGAACGAAAAAGAGTAGTAAATAAGAAAGAAAGAAAGACAGAAAGAAAGAAAGAAAGAAACTCTTAAAAGGAAGTGAATAGGAAATCTGACAGAAAGAAAGAAAACAAACCGGAAATATAATAATCAGAGAAGAAAATGAAACAAGAGAGGTTTAAATTAGAAAGAAAGAAAGAAAGAAAGACAGGAAGAAAAAAATAAAAAATGGAAACAAGAGCAAAGTATCAGAATCAGATAAGAGAATGAAAAGAAGATTGTAAATGAGGAAGAAAGAAAGAATAAGGAAAGAGGGAGAATAGCGACTTATATCAGAGAAGAAAATGAAAAGAGAGATTTAAAAAGCAAGAAAGAAAGAATTATGGATGAATGAAAAATGGGAAAGAGAAAGAATTAAAAAAGAAAAAAAACAGGACGCCATAAACAAGGCGCATAACAAAAAGAAGGAAAAATGAAAGAAGTAAGAAAGAAAAACAAAGAAAGTGAATAAGAATCAGAGAGAAAGCAAAAGAGAAAAAAATGAAGGCAAGAAATAAAAAAATAATGTCTTTTAAAAAGAAAGGAGAAAGAATGATTTAAGAAATGGGGCATTTCTGAAAAAAGAAAGAAGAAAAGCAAGAAGGGTTAAAGAAAGAAAGAAAGAAAGAAAGAAAGAAAGAAAGAAAGAAAAAAGAAAAAGAAAGCAAGAAAAAAAGCAAGAAAAAAGAAAGAATGAATGATCAGGAAATGTTAAGCGTAGCGAGGAAAGAAGGAAATAAAAAAGGATCGAAATAAATGAAGAAATTAAAAAAAACGAAAAAAAAAAGAAAGAAAAAACATGGGTGAGAATAATGAAATGAATAAATGAATAAAAGTCAAAGCAAAAGAGGAAGAATGAAATTTTATTTCTTCGCTCCTCTTATGAAGAGCGAAGAAATAATTTTTTCCCAATAAAAGAAAGAAAAAGGAGGAAAGACTGAAGAAATGAAACCTTTCTAAAAAAGGAAAAATAGCAAAAAATGTAAAAAAGAAAGAAAGAAATTATATTGTAGAAAGATTGAAAAAAGGAAGAAAAGTAAGAAATATATAAGAAAGAAAGAAAGATTAAAAAGTGAATTGCAAAAGAGAGGGATAATGAAAGAAACATGTTAGGGTAAGAAAGAAAGAAAGAAAGAAAGAAAGAAAGAAAGAAAGAAAGAAAGAAAGAAAGAAAGAATAAAAAGTGAATTGCAAAAGACAGGGATAATGAAAGAAACATGTTAGGGTAAGAAGGAAAGAAAGAAAGAAAAAAGAAAGAAAAAAGAAAGAAAGAATAAAAAGTGAATTGCAAAAGAGAGGGATAATAAAAGAAACATGTTAGGGTAAGAAAGAAAGAAAGAAAGAAAGAAAGAAAGAATAAAAAGTGACTTGCAAAAGATGGATAATAAAAGAAACATGTTAAAGAAAGAAAGAAAGAAAGAAAGAAAGAAAGAAAGAAAGAAAGAATAAAAAGTGAATTGTAAAAGAGAGGGATAATAAAAAAAACATGTTAGGGTAAGAAAGAAAGAAAGAAAGAAAGAAAGAAAGAAAGAAAGAAAGAAAGAATGAAAGAAAGAATAGTCGGGAAATATTAAGCGCGGCGAAGAGAGAGCGAAAGAACAAAGAATCAAATGATAAAAGAAATTAAATATTTTTTTTAAAAATAAGAAAAAATCAAGAAGTGTCTAGGAAAAAAAGAAAGAATTTAAGAAATTAAAATATTTCTGTAAAAGGAAGACCTGTATGAGAAAGAAAGAAAGAAAGAAAGAAAGAAAGAAAGAAAGAAAGAAAGAAAAGAAAAGAAAAGAAAGAAAGAAAGAAAAGAAAAGAAAGAAAGAAAGGAAAAGTACTTGTGGCCAAGTGTGTCGAGTAAGATGCTGTGTGAGTGACTGGACAGCTGTAGAAGATTGACAAAAGCTGGCGGGGGTGTTGCGATAGCGTCGTGTGAAGGGCTGAGAAGTTGAGCACGTTGGAAAGGGGGGCAAAAAGAGGCCGGTGGGAGAGAAGTGCGAAGTAGTTGACATATATCAGTGTCCGACCTTGGTCATTCATCACAGGGAGACAGGTGCCCGCTCGTGTAGAAACAGGCGCCGGGGAAGGGATGCTGAGGACGATGACGGCTTCTTGAAGGGAACCCAAGAGGAAGAACGAACGGGTAGGAGGAGGAGAACGAGGAGAACGGGTAGGAGGACGAGGAGTAAAGGGAGGGGGGGGAGTACGGAAACAAAGGCATCGGGCTTGAATTTAAAACGAAAGAAAGAAAGAACAAAAGCGAAGAAAGAAACAAACGACAACGAAAGAAACAAACGACTAAAGTAAGAAAGAAAGAAAGAAAGAAAGAAAGAAAGAAAGAAAGAAAGAAAGAGGGAAATAAACGCCAAAGAAATACAGAAAAAAATTCAAGGCAAAAAGATACAAAAAAGGAAAACTAACAATGGAAAACAAACATGAATGAATAAATGAAAAAAAAAAAAAAGATCTATAACGGGGAAAAATACAAGCTGAAATCAAGAAGAAAAATAAAGGGACCAACGGATGAAGTTATAGATATATATTAGGTTGGTGCAAAATTAATGACGTAATAATGTCGTTTTTTGACGTATTTTTTAACATCAAAAAACGACATTATTACGTCATTATTTTTGCACCAACCTAATATATATATATATATATATATATATATATATATATAAGACACATTTTGTTTATACATTCTTTTTATAGATACAAATAAATAAATAAATTTATGTATAAACATAAAAATGTCTTAAAATAATTGTCGGACTTTGTCATTTCATAATATATATACACACATATATATATATATATATATATATATATATATATATATATATATATGTGTGTGTGTGTGTGTGTTTGACCACTTATACGTATATTTATATATATATATATATATATATATATATATATGGGAGAAAAATTATACACATGTTTATCCATCAGAAAAATGCTAGGAAAATCAATGACAAAGTGGAAAATAATTTTTGTGTGAAGCATTACGTCCTTTGACAAAGGTCTCCAATCACCGAGCCGCGTCCGGGTATCGATTCGTGGATAATTTGCTACCGGGTCGCAAAGAAATAATCAACTTGTTCAAGTAAATTTTTTTATATAATTAATGTATATATTACTTGTACCTTTACTATCTACCATAAATGTAAGTACACCCTTGTGCAAATTAATAGAAACAACCGTTTTAGTTTTCTTTCTTTCACCATACGGTCAGTTTTAGACCCACTGGAGTGACAGGGTGTAATCGATTTCTATTTTTGCTCAGATTAGGTCATTTGCAGTGCTGTGCAGTAATATGAATCTATTTTCAGGCTGTATAATGACATTTGTTTGGCCTTAAAAAAAACATTACGTCATCCGATTGCATCAAATTTTTATCACGTCCAGAAACTGTTGTCTCGAATGTCGATTAGTGATTCTACGGCCATTTTTTGCGTCAGACGTTACTCCAAGAAAATTGTAACGCTGCATGAACACACTGGCATGTCTTGCCAGTGATCAAATCAAAGTATTATAGATTGTCGCGGAAACTCTCCTGATTTAAGTCCAATCGAGAATCTGTGGTCAATCTGCAAGGAACGACTTCGTGGAATGGAGATACGAAGTACTAACATATGCACTGGGTCGGGTTTTATTGGAAAAATACGAAAAAAATTTTAATAATATTAGGTTGGTGCAAAAATAATGACGTAATAATGTTTTTTGACGTATTTTTTAACGTCAAAAACGACATTATACATCATTATTTTTGCACCAACCTAATAACAGAATTATTCGTTTTGTTTCAATTAATTTTCACAAGGATGTATATTATGCAATTAATGTATATTTCTTATTTATTCGTAATAATTTTCAGCTAATTTTCTAATCCCAACTTTTCACAATCTACATTGATTGTTTATTGAATCTACATTAAGGTGAGTTGATATTGATGTGATAATAGCGTAATAATTATTGATTTCGGGAAACTAAGCACGCAAACACATATTATGTCGTTGTGGAAACCAGACACGGGAATCAAAAGATTATACACGTTCCTTCCCTTTAATAAATTGCACTTTTTTATTATTGCTCTCTTTATCGAAATGCTATTAAATGAAACATATGTACCACTACCGGTCCACGGAAAAATAGTCCGTCATGAAACCGGTCTGCGGTATAAAAAAAAAGGGTGGAATCCATTGCTGTAGGACATCATCGAACAAAAGTGTTGCTACAACCACTTCTAAAAGAATCAGTTATGTGCCATACGTAATACACGCTTAGGCGATTATGTATCTTTCGATACATGACTGACGAGGCAGATTTTTTTTCCCACAGTAGGTTGCTATTTCTTTCTACGGTAGACCAGTTGCCATCCAAGGCTATAAAACCCGGTCTGTCCTGATATTAACACATAGCTAGGGCGAGAAGAAGAGGATTCATGCCTTTTCCAAGGGTATAAGCATGTAAGTGAATGTAATGGATTCGACTGGAATTCGAACTCGGTTCTCCGATTCCGCAAGGGAGAATTTACTCTATTACCTGTAATTAGGTACCTCAATTTAATTTTATTAAATTTTGAGCACCTTTTCATTATGTATGCGCATTTTTATAGCTAATCTTGGGAGGAAATGTAGTTCGTCCGGGCACTTTCTATAGCAACGGCAGAGCAGCGAGAGGCTTGCCATATCCCGCCTGTGGGAGAGATGTTGAACGGTGGAGAATAATTCGTCAACCATAAGGGCTCGGAGACGCTTTTGAACTCTGTCAAGTCTGGAAAGTGAAGTCTTGGCAGCTCCTGTCCAGATATGGCAGCAGTGCTCCATTTTTGGCCTCTTTTGACTCTTGTAAAGGTAGAGGATAGCACAAGGAGTCAGGTACTTACTGAGGCGGTACAGAGAGCCCATCATTTTAACTGCATCCTTAGCAACGGATCGTATGTACGAGTTCCCGTTGAGGTTGGATTATTACTACTAAAAATATTAACAACAACGATTATTAATAAATAATTAATCCACTATTAATAATAATTAATTAATCCGTTACTGCATAAAGCTTCTTGAAATCTGAGATCTTTTTGCCTCACCAATCTTGCTGTTTAATTTTTCGTTTTGTCCGTGAGGAGTAATCATCCCGTTGATGTCGCTACACATCCACGATGAAGATGGGACGCTGAAATTTTAAAATTTAAAATTCATTGAAAGAGAGGCAATGCCTACAGGGATGACCCCCACTAGGATTTAAGCTTAATATTATTTTCAATTTCTCCGCCAAAAGGATTCAAGCGTTACAACGATGAAAGCTATCATTTTTTAGATAGGCATTATTCGAAAATCCCGTGAATATTCCAGGAATTTAAGTCTTTAGGATATATATATATATATATATATATATATATATATATATATATATATATATATATATATATATATGTGTGTGTGTGTGTGTGTGTGTGAGTGTGAGTGTGTGTATATAAAATTATTTATTCGAAAATTATAACTTTGACGTCCCCCCCCCCAGTGTCGCTGCGCCAAATGTAACGTGTCCTGTGACAACCAACTGGCTTGGTATTGGTCGCGACACCAAATGTGACGTTCTAACCTTTTGGTGATTCGGATGGGAATCTGGTTAGATTCGGTATCAGCCTTGTCGTTCCCAGCTCGCCTCCAACGTCAGGTTACCGAAGTAACTGTTTTGATTTCCAGTCTAACCTACCCACGTTGTGAATTGATCTTAGGCAGACGAAATCAATCAGTCGCCGGGCCGTAATGCAAGCCGAGTTCGATCAAGGGTAACACCGCACAAGTATATGTAAAAGAAAAAAAAATAATAACTCGAAAAGTTCAAATGTGTTAAAAAAAGGATAACAATATTTTTTATCTGGTTGCTGAATACAGGACTTCGTCTTCTTCTCAACCCGCTATATGGATTCGTGACACTTTGTGTTTGTTAGGCGAGTCTTAACATCTTAAGTTGTTTGTTCTTTAAGAAACTGGTTCTTCGTGTATCTTCAGGCGATATTCTTAAAAAATTGTTTTGGTGGAGTCTAAGTCGTTCTTCAAAAATAAATTGTTCTTGGCTAGAAATTGAGTCGTGATTTGCGTGGAATCTTTCGGCCAGGTTTCTGCGGGGCGGGTGCAACTCCAACTGCGAACTTGAACTCGAACACGAACTCGAACTCGAACTGGTTTTCACTCGCTGCGACTCTGCTTATATGGACGCCGACCAAAACCTGGGTGGGCTTGTCGGGGTTTGAGGTTCCTTGATAATTCTAAACCCACAATCCACTTCTTTATTTTCGGTCAGGAAAATTTTATTATTTTCTATTTTTGGAAGTCTTTCGTCTTCCCACCTTCTTCTATTCTCATATTGGTATCTCACCATGCCCTCAGAGGGTGTCAACGGGTTTCCCCTCTCTCTCACAGTGGCATCTCACACCTATCTCTTCAGGGGGGGCGCAACAGGCCTCCCCTTCTTCTTCACGTGATTACCTCCACCTAACGCTGATGCCACCATTCAGCCAATGGGCGCTCAGCAGCGTGGGTGTGGCCAGACTAGCCTCGGTTTAAAATATCTTGCTCAAAGAAAAAAAAATTATCTTCCTTTTTCTTTTTTCTTTTTCTTTTTCTTTTCTTTCTCTTTCTTTCCTTTTGCCCGGCCACAAATCCTTGGACTTTTATCTTAGCCAAATGTCACTTGGACTTTATCACCCGGAGCCTTCGCCAAACAAGTGGGTGGTCAGTTGGACGTATTTGCATTCTTGGTGCCAATTACTGATCCGATAAAATAGTTTCGCTATCATAGCCAGCCCTGATAATAACCAGATTCTCCTCTCGATGATATTCTCCATATCGACAAAGGCTTTATCTTTCCTTCATGGTGGTCAGCGGATATTTTTGTTTTTCTCGGACAGTGCGTGCTTAATTAATTTTTATTTTTATCTCTTTAGAATTCTGCGGGATGTCTCTTGTCCAACTTGAAAAATCTTTTTTTATCATTGCTATGGGCAGATTGGATATATCTTACTCGCCGCCCCGTAACATAAATCAGATTAAATTCTGTGTTTTACCTTCTCGACAATGGAAATAAAAATCTTAACACTTTTCCTTGTCAGAAAAATAACACCGCTTAGTGTCCTTTTCGTGATGGCTTCTTATCACCTAAATTTAATTCTCGCCTTTCTTTTTCTTCTTTCTTTCTAGCGTCGTAAATAGTGTCACATAACATAAATATATACACACATATATATATAATTATTTTTTCGAAAATTATAACATAAATACGTTATATAAAGGATTTTAAAACATATTTATGTTATAATTTTCGAATAAGTAAATATATTCGCTCTACTCTGTATTGAGCACTCTTTTAAGAATAGTAATTGTTGGTTATTGGAATTTATTCCGTATACACCAATTCTAAATTATATATATATATATATATATATATATATATATATATATATATATATATGTACTAACATTAAACAGTCTGTCGCCTCTGAGTATTGACTTCAATGTTCACTTTATGCTCATGGAGATCCGATCGAGCTCTTCGGGAAAAAGGGTAATTAAAAAAAACAGTGGCTGTTGCTGCTATTAATGTATTGCTCTTCAATTACGAATTGAGCTCTTCTAGCTGCTGGCATCTGTATATATTTCGTATAGAAAACGTTAAAACTTCCCTTTTTCTCTGCCGATAGCTTAACGATAATATTTTTGACAGATCCAAAATCGGTCAATCCCGGCTTGAAGCAATCGGACATCTAGTCACACGGAAGAGCTGTATTACAGCGAAACAGTCTGTCTGTGGATGATTATATATATATATATATATATATATATATATATATATATATATATATATATATATGCGCCAAAGTTCGAGAATATTCATGGGATTTTCGAATAATGCCTTTCTCAAAACTAATAGCTTTCCTCGTTGGTACGTCGACATCACGAATTTAAGCGCCGTACTCGATTGGCAGCTCGGTCTCATAATTTCACTGTTATAATTGATAATTTTAAAAATAAGGCCTGACGTTTAGCAGGAAACAGTCTGTTCCTGAGTGTTGACTTCAATGTTTACTTTTATATTTATATACGCTCTATCTCTGATATTGAGCACTTTATCCCATAAACATAGTATAACTTAAAACTATATTTCTTCATATATATATATGAATATATATGTATGTGTGTGCTTGTGTGTGTAGTTTAATCTCGGAATATTTAAAGGCACACTCATGTACACGTTCATAGTTTAGACAGTTATTAGAAAAAAAATGATATGAAAACTTCATCAATATAAAATAAGCAAAAACTTTAAATTCTTGAAGAATTACGGCCAAAAATAAATGAAGTCATCTATGAGTATAGTAAAAAAAATTCTTAAATGCTTGTAGCAAGAAATACTGAATTAAAATATTATAATTAAAAAATCATTTTTCATTTAAAAAAAAAATACAAAAGTTACATCCCCTGTATAAATGACAGGAAAATTTTGAATTTGAAACGCTATAAAAGAACAGTGAAAAAATATTTTGAATTTATGAATCTACTGCATACACATCCACAGATATTTTAAACCCCTGAAGATGGTCGCAGATAAGATTGAAAGTTCTTGGGAAAATAAAAATTATTTGAAAGAAAATTTGGGTATTTATCTTGATCAATAATCTACAGCCACTATTAATTCGCGGATTAAAACTAAAATAAATATATATATTATAATAAAAAGAAAGATGAGTAAGATATATAATCCGGTGTTCTTATTGATATTTTTATTTTTACAAAACAGAGCTCAATGTAAATTTACAGAGCATAAATATTATAAATTAACTGATTTAAAATATGGTTTATTCGTTACACAGGAATTACCATGTTTCAAAAATAGAACCTAAAATCTTCAAATTTAATTAGATAATTAAATTAAAAGCATTAGTTCTGTTTCATCTTGAAGCGAATTTTGGAATAGCTTATTTTCAAATTTACTGAGTTTTAAACGTACATACAATTCATAATTTTTTGTTTCCAAGTATACAGAGAAATAGAGTGTTCATTTATTAACTACTAGCACATCCCTTCACAGGTTTTCACGTAAAATTACCTTGCGGTGGTTCTGAGAGCGCCAAAAATTGGAAAAAACAATTGTTTTTGCACGAAATCAATTTTAAAAACACGATTAAGAGGCATCGCGAGAATGAAAGGGAGACAACTAATATCGACTTATACTTATTATAAAACCCAGGTTGTTTGTTTGTGTGTGTGTGTGTGTTCGTTTATATATGGGATCGGATTTCCTACATTTTTCAACTGATTTCAACAAAACTTAACTTTTTTTTGGCAGGTAGAGTTTCTTATTGTCTTGTACACTTTTTGCACATTTATTAACTACTAGCACATCCCCGGGCAACGCCGGGCGCTACGCCCGGCGTTGCCCGGGGATGTAACAGTAAGAGATAGATCAAGTATCGACCATCATAAAGACTGAAAAATAAAATTGACAAAGATTATTGTTTAAGGTCGACGGACACGCATGTCTTAATTAGTTTTTTTTTTTTTTTTTTTTTTTTTTTTTTACGAATTGGTCAAACCCAAACTCAAACAAAAACATTGTTTTCAATCGTTATGTGCCTATCGATTGAATAGAATTTTATTATAAACAGTTGTCTTGTAAATGGAATTTTTAAAGCATTCTGAATGTAAAAATAAAGAAAAAAGTGTACAAGACAATAAGAAACTCTACTTGCCAAAAAAAAGTTAAGTTTTGTTGAAATCAGTTGAAAAATGTAGGAAATCCGATCCCATATATAAACGAACACACACACACACACAAACAAACAACCTGGGTTTTATAATAAGTATAAGTCGATATTAGTTGTCTCCCTTTCATTCTCGCGATGCCTCTTAATCGTGTTTTTAAAATTGATTTCGTGCAAAAACAATTGTTTTTTCCAATTTTTGGCGCTCTCAGAACCACCGCAAGGTAATTTTACGTGAAAACCTGTGAAGTTTTGTTGAAATCGGTTGAAAAATGTAGGAAATCCGATCCAATATATAAACGAACAGACACACACACACACACACAACCTGGGTTTTATAATAAGTATGATTATTATATCAATATATATATAATCTATAGTGTGTGTAATATATATAGTCTGTAGTGTGTGTATATATAAGTGTGTGCGTGTGTGTGTGTGTATGTGGGTGTGTGTATATATGTGTGTGTGTTTGCGGAAGGAAGAAAAAAGGGAAGGAAGATAAAAGAAACAGTACAAGTGGAAAGGTTGTTAAGTTAATTTTACGACAGGCGAACACTTTGGATATTTCATGTTGCATTAATGCATTGGGTTCAACTTGCGAAATAAGTTCTCTGGCACTGGTCAACTAGAATAAATTCGTGAACCTTTACCCCAACACCAAGGTGTCGGGGGACAAAAGAAAGCGCAAGGTAAAGAGAAAGATGGATAAAAGAGAGAGAGGGGGGGGAGTAAAAAAAGGAGATCAGCAATAAGAAAATGAAACCAAAGTAATGATGACATGAACAAAATTGATTAAATCCTAAGGAAGTAGATTAGAAAGAAAAAGAAAATATCGTAGGTAATAGCTTAAGAAAGAAAGAAAGAAAGAAAGAAAGAAAGAAAGAAAGAAAGTAAGAAAGAAAGAAAGAAAGGAAAAGTGACAAAGAAAGAAAGAAAACAAGAAAGATAAAAAGGAAAAAGAAGAAAGAAAGAAAGTAAGAAAGAAAAATAAAGCTCTGAGAAAAAGGAATGAAAAAGAAAAATAAGTTAAGGGCTAGCTGAAAGAAAGAAAGAAAGAAAGAAAGAAAGAAAAGAAGAAAGAAAGAATGAAAAAGAACGAGAAAGAAAAAGAACAGCTGTAAAAAGCTTTGTAAATACAAAATGCGCCTGAGCAGGCGTTTGCAATAGGGACGGATCATTCGCTCTAAAATAACTGGCCATGATATATATATATATATATATATATATATATATATATATAGATAGATAGATAGATAGATAGATAATATTAGTGGTAAATATACACGTACACATGCAAAATATATAAATATATATACAGATATGCATACACATACATATATATTTTGTATAAAAAAAATTCCAAGAGGATAGAATCCAGGTAGAATTCAATGTCCAGGACAGAGTAAGGATATAATAAAAAGGCTTAAACACTAATATTCCATGGTCATAATTTATTCCATTGGAATCGTAAATACGATCCAATTCATCGGACCTGCAAGATGTGGTGCAAGGCCGAGTTTTAAAGTGGGGTATCCGAGCCGGTAAGCACGGGAGAAAAATTCCTACAGACCAAAAAAAAAAAAAAATCGGAATCAGTTTCCTCTCGTCTGGTGGGTACCCTCTGACATGTGCCAGTAAATTATATATATATATATATATATATATATATATATATATATATATATATATATATATATATATATATATACACAGCAAGCAGATTTTTTTTTCTCCTGATGATGGCCATGTTGGCTGAAACAACTGAAATAATAAAAATGAAAAATATTGTTAATATACAACCCAGTGTATCTGAAGATTTAATTTTTTAATATTTTTTATTTTTTAAAACACACACACATACATATATATATATATATATATATATATATATATATATATATATATATATATATATATATATATATATATATATATAACGTGTGACGTCATTTGTTTGCATTTGATACGCCATGAGCAGATATAAATGTACGGGAGCGATTCATGAATGATTGAAGTTTAAAATCTAACCGGACGTTCCTCTGTGACCGATTCGGTTAAAAGACACGTCAGGCTAAATGACGGTTTCGTATAGGATACAGGTTCGAATCCTGTCAGAGGACGAATATTTTCTATGAAAATTCCTCGGGCATTCAGGCTGGTAATTGTTGTTTAATACTGTTTATTAATATTAAATATTTGTATCTATAAAAAGAATGTATAAACATAAAATGTCTATATATATATATATATATATATATATAAAGAAGAAGAGAGAAAGAAAACAAGTCCTTCAGCTCCATTAAAATATATCACGCGCATCTGCTGTTGTACATGTGAAAGAGAAAAGAACGGTCCTACAGAAGGATGCTGAGGATTTCTTGAACTGAGCGTGTGAGCAACGATGAGGTCTTAGAGAGATGTAAACAGGGAGAAGGCTTATATGTAACATCAGAAAAAGGCAGCTGAAGTTTCTGGGACACATAATAAGGAAGGAGGGCCTGGAGAATCTGATACTCACGGGTCGGATCGAATGAAAAAGGGAAAGCAACACGTGACATGCCTGGTGGGCTTGAGCAGGTGGATGACAGAACATGTCCTTGGGGAGGAAGCCGAGGGTAGTTACTTGCTGAAAGCTGCAAGGGATAGAGGGAGGTGGAGAGCCATGATCGTCTACGTCCTGAAAGGACACAGCACATAAAAAGAAAAGAATACTTTGAATTTTTCAAAGACTCTTCCCTGTCATAGTCTATTAACGCTTCCCGTTTCTTACACTTGTGTCCAATTTGAACATCAAGAATCATTTGAACTTTTAACCTTTCTCTTAGAAATTCCTACTTACATATCCACACTTTATAGACTTCTCTTCTGACCACTTAGTGGACTTTAGATTTCAACAGACTAGCGACATCAGTGCCATACGAAAATATCAGGACCAATTTTTTCTTTTGTTTAAAACTATTTCACTCTAAGCAAGGTAATAAATAAAACCACTAAGACGCAAAGTGTTACCGCCAGTGAGAGAATAGAGAAAAAAACATTGAGAAATTAGAGGAATTCAGCTAAATGCTTCAGTTAAAGTAATTCACAATGCGATTCCTGAATCTGACTGTTGGCCATATTAGTAACATTTAGATTAATTTATAAACTTCGTTTACCATTTCATTTCTAAATGGTTTACGGCGCTAAATAAGCAAGCCATCTATGAGAAAGACAATTCTAAATTAAAACACGTAGATGAAGCCAGAAAAAAAGGCTTTCAAAATATTTCCCCAAGAATAGTCCAAGCAATCCATGGTTTTACAGATATTGAAGAATAGCAAGCAAGCTATGAAGAGGGAGATCCCCATCCTGAAAGGGTATTACTTAAAGAGAAGGATAATTAGCAGAATCCACGTCCACTAGTCTGTTAACAATTGAATGAGTATAAGGACCTTGGAGGTAGAATTTGGGAACAGCAGAATCTAATTTAAGAACAATTTTGTCAAAGACTGGTTTTGAGTTTTTGGGGGTAAAATTGATTTAGAGGAATAAGCACGATTTTCTAAGTAATGACAGTTCATAATTGGGTTGCATAATAACGAAACAAATGTTACATACCAATTTATGTCTCGCATAATGAATTATAATTAATGGTAATTTTGCAATGAGGAATTTTACGACGCCATAGAACGTTAATTACATGAACTGGAATTATAATCAAAAGGAATTGTACATTCTTAACAGGAAAAAAAAGTCACGATTCAGAATATCTGTTAAATTTATTTCTAGGAATTCGGTAATAAGAAAAAAAAAAAACAGGCAGAACGTCACGAGTATAAAATGTACTCACATCCCACTCACCACTCAACACACACACAAAGACACATATAATCATTTATTCGAAAATTATAACAAAAATGTGATAAAATCACTACAAAAATAGCCATTTTGTTTCAACACTTCTGGTGTCTTATCAAGTGATGATGTTGAATGTAGAATAAAGGGTTTTAAAAGGTTCAAATCAATCAAACACACCTCGCTAGGGGAAACGCTGTTACATAAGCTGCAATGATCAATCAAAATACAAGTATATGAGAATTCAAAAACCTTGACAATGAAATTTGGTTATAATAATAAATTAATGCTTTAGTGCTAAGCTTAGACTAAAATATTATTCATTCTAACTAATAAATATTAAATTATACTATAAAATACAAAATTAAAAATTACCAATTTTAAATTTAATCTAAACAAAATGACTATTTTTATAGTGATTTTATAACATTGTTATGCTATAATTTTCGAATAAATGATTATATTTGCTCTACTCTGTATTGAGCACTCTCTTAAGAATATTATTTGTTGTTTATTGGAATTTATTCTGTATACACCAATCCTATATATATATATATATATATATATATATATATACATATATATATATATATATAGGATTGGTGTAGATGGAATAAAATTACAATAACCAAAAATACTATTCTTAAAAGAGTGCCCAATACAGAGTAGAGCAAATATTATTTATTCAAAATTCATAACATAAGCATGTTATAACACCATTACAAAAATAGTCATTTTGTTTCAACACTTCTGGTGTCTTCTCAAATAATGGTATTGAATATAGAAATGGTATTTTACATTTTAATAAAAATAACTGCTTAACGTAATGCTGGCGCAGTCTACATATTACACGAGCATTACTATATATATATATATATATATATATATATATATATATATATATATATATATATATATATATACATATATATATATATATATATATATATATATATATATATATATATATATATATATTGTATTTAAAATAGACGGGTCTTATATTTTATATTTAAAATAAACGGGGATTAAGTGAGAGAGAGAGAGAGAGAGAGAGAGAGAGAGAGAGAGAGAGAAAAGCCGCAAAAGCTTTTGGTTTTAATTTGGATTTTTTAAATATATATTATACTTTATTTTCCATACTTATGCTAAACGCGTTTCGGGTCTTTCGCCCTTCATCAGTGGAAGAGTGATAATTTCCACATATTATTAAAAAGAAATAATTTTTCCTCATGTTTTCCCAGGTCTTTTGTGTGTAGTAGTCATCCAAATTTTCTTGGGCTTAAAATATACACTTTTCTCTCGTTAGGACAACCTCATATATATATATATATATATATATATATATATATATATATATATATATATATATATATATATATATATATATATTATAAGTTAATAGACTTAAAATATGGTTTTTCTCTACACAGTTCCAACCATGTTTCAAAAATGGAAGCTAAAATAGATTTATCTGTAACCTTGGAAACATCTGTAACCATGGAAACATGAATTTTGTTTTAGCTGTGTATTTAAAACCCTGTAATTTTTAAAGTTACTCCAAAATTCGCTTGAGGATGAAATGGAAGTAATGTCTTTAATTTAAGTACAAAATTAAATTAGGGGCTTTTAGCTTACATTTTTGAAACATGGTTGGAACTGTGTAGCGAAAAACTATATTTTAAGTCTATTAACTTATAATATTAATGCTCTTTAAATTTACATTGAGCACTATTTTGTAAAAATAAAAATATCTATAAGAACACCGGATTATCTATCTTACTGTTCTTTCTTTTTATTAATATACATATATATATATATATACATATATATATATATATATATATATATATATATATATATATATATATATATATATATATTATAATTCTTTTTAAAAAAATATGATTATTATTAGATCGCATGAGAAATTGTATAAAAAAGTAAATAAAAGCACCTTGTCCGTCGTTTTCAATGATATATATATATATATATATATATATATATATATATATGTATATATATATATATATATATATATATATATGTATATATATGTATGTATATATATATATATATATATATATATATATATATATATATATATATATATATATAGAAGATCAAATAAAAGTACGTAAAACTAACAATATTATTAATAGTTTTAGGTTCGTTTATTTGAATATATATATATATATATATATATATATATATATATAGTGCTGACTCCAGCGGGGTCGGGCTTGCCGGGATTAGCCCGAGTGAGTCAAGATTCAAGTATATCCATTTCAAAACCACAAAAATCTTTCGGAGTGCGTCCTTTTCATTCATGACTTCCGCTGGATCCAAAATTAACTTTTAAATCCGTGCCTGAAAATATTCAGCGACATACATTTCGTTAATATTGTTCATAATAAAGAAGAAAGGAAGGAAAAACAAAGAAGCAAAGTAACTAAAAAAAAAAAAAAAAAAAAAAAAAGAATGAAATAAAATTAACGTGGCTAGTCGAGCTACATATATCTGAGCCTATCTGAGCTGGATACATTTAATAGGCATGTATTTCATGCTTTACTTTAATAAATAATTTGTATGACTTGTATGCACCGCTTTTTAAAGAACACCTTTTTATTTCAACTTATTCTTTTCAAATATCCATTTTAAATAATTTATTCCGAACAGTATAAGTTTTTTTAGTGCAGCGTATTAATTGAAAACGGCCAAATTAAATTTATTCCGACCTAAAGTCGGCGAAACAAAGAAAGCCTTAACTCGTCGACGGGGGGGGGGGGTATAGGGTGATGAGAGTGACAGGTGTAGTGTTGAGGAAATATGATATCAGTTAACAATACTGATCATAAACACAATGCAGACAGAGAGATACATAAAGCCCCTATCGCATACACATATATACAGACACTCCAGATAGATATACACGTTATTTTCAAAAAGAAACTCAACTGGCTTTGTCTTCACACTTTTTTCTTAGGTGTCTGGAAGACATTTTTTTAAATAATTTTTTATTTTTATAGAATTATTACAATTCATGTTAAAATAAGAAAATGTGTTCTTTTTTAATTTCATGCACAGATATTTTTAAAATTATATTATGTAGTTAAAGAAAAGGGATCATTTTAGCATCGAATTTATATCAATTGTATATTTTGTTAAACATTGTAATAAGCCCGACAGACATTGATGACCTAGAATCGCCAATCTTATTATATATATATATATATATATATATATATATATATATATATATATATGTGTGTGTGTGTGTGTGTGTGTGTGTGTGTGTGTGTGTGTGTGTATGAATAAAACCATTAATAGTCGTATATATATATATATATATATATATATATATATATATGTATGGTAATCCACGAATAATATATTGACTGCGCCAGCATTACGTTAATCAGTTATTTTTAGTAAAATTGAAATTAGGTAACGGTCAGTCTCTACTTAGCACCTGAAGATTGCATTGTGCATGGAACTCCGAGTCGTGCTGCCGGTGAAGAATAATAGGAATATTTATTAATATATACTATAGAGTGGATAAAGTTTCGTCTAAATGCCGCAAAAATAAAAAATATCACTGACAAATAGCACTCTTTTCAACAGATATATTTACTAAAAGTACACAAAAATATTTTGAAATACTAAAGAGTATATTTAAGCAGTAAAATGGCCATTGGCTTCAACCACGGCCCACACCAACAAATTTGAGATTTCTTTCCTTATCAGAATGGTCAGACTGAATTTTCAAACCTTTCCAAACCCTTTGCACAATCCTCAGATTGAGAATTAAACACTTGGAATTTTTTGTATTGGAGCTTCCGGTGCGAATGCTAAGCAGTACAGCATGCCTGTTTCCAAATCACTAGAGGATTAAATTGTGTCATGGTGCACTTTTTTTTCACAGACAGTGTATAACTGACCCTACTACAATGTGCAGTCGACAGAATTAAAAACAAACAACGCCCATGCTCGAAATTAAAAATATAAAATAAAGAACAAATACATTTTATTCAATTTTATATTCATCATTATTTGCCATAGATAGATAGATAGATAGATAGATAGATAGATAGAAACAGATTCAGATACACAAGTAGATAGAAAGACAGATATATAGATATGAACAGATTTAGAGCTAGATAGATAGATAGATAGATAGATAGATAGATAGATATGAATAGATTGAGAGAGGTAGATTTTTTTGTTAGTTAAATCGATAGACAGACATGAACAGACTGAGATAGACAGATAGATATGAACAGATCTCTCTCTTTCTCTCTCTCTCTCTCTCTTTATATATATATTTAGAGAGATAAAAACAGATTGAGATAGATAGATTGATAGATAGATAGAAACAGATATATATATATATATATATATACAGAGCCAGATAGATAGATTTAAACAAATTGAGATAGACACATAGATAGACAGATAGATATGAACAGACTGAGATAGAAAATGTTTTGCTAGCTAGCTAGCTGGATAGATATGAACATATCTCTCTCTTTCTCTCACTCTCACTCTCTCTGTCTCCTTATATATATTTAGGGAGATAGATAAAAACAGATTGAGATAGATAGATAGATAGATATGAACAGATCTCTCTCTTTCTTTCGCTATCTCTCTCTCTTTGTCTTTATATATATATTTAGGGAGATAGATAAAAACAGATTGATATATATATATATATATATATATATATATATATATATATATATATATATATATATATATATATACAGATAGAAATAAACAGATTTATAAATATATATGCAGAGACAGATAGACTTAAACAGATTGAGATAGATAGATAGATAGATAGATAGATAGATAGATAGATAGATATAAACAGATTCAGATACACAGGTAGAGAGAGAGAGACAGATATATAGATATGAACAGATTAGTTGCAAGGTCACATGACCAGATATGGCAGCAGTAATCAATGCACGGACAAATGGTACATTTTAAACATGCAAAATGGACTCTGTCGTGAAAAACCTTCTGTCACGACATAGTGAGCCAACTTTCCTTGCAGTAGATGCAGCTATTGATTCCATGTCAAGACACTTGAAAAAGTGTGGCCAAGAAGGCGCAGTGAGACGCTCTCTTGAGGTCTAGCATCAGCCATGATGATGCTAAGCAGGAAAATATCTCTATAGTGATTAACTGAGATCAGTTTCGTTTAGGAGGCATTAAAATTTACTAGCCATTTCCTGTCCCAATTAACCACAGATTAGAGGTCCATTTCAAGAGCAGCGGCCAGGTTAACATAATCAACTATGAAGGTTTTTCTATTGAGACAGGAGTAACTTATAGTGTCATCAGCAACCCAAGGCTAAACTATGTTGCCTACTTGGGAATTGATGACACTAGGGAGATTTTTCATGAAGTTCAGAAACAGCAGAGGGTCTAGGATACAATATTTTTCTAGGTCAAACGAATTTCATCATACACCCCGAAAATAGATTCATATTACTGCACACCACTGCAAATGACCTAATCTGAGGAAAAAATAGAAATCGATTACACTCTGTCACTCCAGTGGGTCTAAAAGCTGACCGTATGATAAAAGAAAGTAAAGTAAATCTGGTGTTTCAATTAATTTGTCCAAGGGTGTATGTTGTTGCGTGATTCAGTTTATTAGAAAAGACGTAAACAAGTGTTGATTCCTCGTGTAATTTGAGTCTCGGGTCAACCCTACCGTTCAATGTATTTTCTACCAATTGACGCAATATTAGACACACTCAAGCATAGAGAAAGAAACATATTCAGTCAATGAGAGATGCACTCACATAGGTGAACAGAAAACTTATAAACATTTAAACACAGCTAGAAAGAGCACGGAGAGTAAGCGGTTCAGCTCTCAGTTTTCGCGTAATTATTATATCTACTAAGCTTAGTATAGTAACACATTTGTCGAGCATCCAAAGATGCTTGACGTTACATTCATGTATTTATTCATGCATTACTAAGCTTAGCAGAAGGCCGCATTGGTTGAGCACCCAGCGGGAATCGAACTCGCGTAATGTTCGTTCAGCAATACTCTACAGCCAGATAACTTGATTACAATATACATAATACATCCAGGTTTTTCTGAAAGGTGATAAATGATACTTCTTTTTATTTTATATTCCGTGTCCCTTCAGGACGTAGGCTTTAATAGACCGCCACAACTTCCTATCTTTTGGCGCTGTAAGCAATGTTTGTACTCTTTCTATCTCCCCCAGTCTGTGGTCTGCTATTAGTTTACACAAATTCGTTATGCTTTCTTTTGCCCATCCTGAGTTCAGTATGACATGTTAGTGTCAAATTCTCCAAGCCTTCTTTCCTCATTCTATGTTCCTGATTGATTTCGTTCTTTCTTTTCAACCGCTTATCAACCTTTTTAAGGTTATTTAAATCCGAAACATATCTTTGGATTATCAGTGTTTCTTTGGGGTGGGGGTAATAATGGGCTTTCTGTTGCAAGTATTACTATTTAACCCATATCTGGGAAGAGAAGGGGTGGACTCATATGTTTACAAGAGTAATTGCAAGGGAATGTAACGAACCTGACTGGAATTCGAACTCGGCTCTCCAATTTTTCATTTCAAGCCGTTATCCTTTACACCACACCGACATTCAAGCTTTCCTGGCTATGGGTTCCCGAAATTCCAACTGTCTCTATTTAATATTCAGAAAATTCTCTCATTGCTTACATCATCCGTCTTTCTTCTTCTTAGTATGCATCTGTAGAATTGCATCTCTGTAGCTTCAACTCCATTTGTGAGGAAATTGTCCAGCATTTATTCCCATGTAAGAGGATTGATATTACAGGGTGTCCATAATGTTTCTTTACAGTGTAAAAATATATATTACAAAAACAGTTGCCGTCCTGGGTATGATGATAAACTACATCCGCGTCCTGGGCAAGGCCTCTGAGCAGGAGGTTTTGAGGAGCGTGAAACCACCTCTTAATTGCTGGTGTTTCCAGCTCCACCCTGACCCGGGGTGGTAGAAACTGTTAGGGTCCCAGCTATGGGCAAATAGTTAATCCACATACTGGGGTGAAAACACTTTGAAAATGTAAAAATAGATTTTAATACCAGAAATACTTTAAAAAAAAATATTGCCAGCAATACATTTTTGAAGAAAAAATATTAGCAAAAATAGATTTATGAAGAAAAAAAATTACCCGCAACAAAATTTTTGTTGGCATTAAATAAGCGATTGAGGTGATATGCCATAAATCAAAATAAAACAAACCAAACTATCGCTATGAATATATTTCAAAATTGTGTTGGCATTAAATGACCCATTGAGGTTGATATGCCATAAAATAAAACAACCAACTAACCAAAGAGAAATAGAATTTTGGAAAAAAATATTACCAACAATGAAAATTTTATCAGCATTAAATAACTCATTGAGGTTGATATGCCATAAAACAAAATAAAACAAACCAATCTAAACCAAAGAATTCATACTCTATTCATACGAATCTATCCTACAAATGTCGTCGGCATTAAATAATTCATTGAGGTTGATATGCCGTAAAACAAAATAAATCAAACCAATCTAAACCAAAGAATACATACTCTATTCATACGAATCTATCCTAAAAGTGTTGTCGGCATTAAATAATCCATTGAGGTTGATATGCCGTAAAACAAAATAAACCAAATCAATCTAAACCAAAGAATACATACTCTATCCATACGAATCTATCCTAAAAATGTCGTCGGCATTAAATAATTCATTGAGTAATGGCATAAAACAAAAGAAACCAAACTAAACCAGACAAAAACAGTTGATGGGATATCTTAATTAGATTTGGTCTATGTTCTCAGTAGTTATCAAAGTTTTTAATCACATTACGTTTGTGCTTTTCAGGTATCCTGTTGATGAAAGAGGTACGTTTATATGAAACCCTAAACTTTCCAGACCGGTGGATTGTAAGGGATGGCCCAAATCCCTGGCCCCTTCGTTCACCAGATATCACTCCCCTTTCTTTCTTTGGGCTTATTGTGTATCGGACAAAGATAAGAGACATCACTGATCTAAAGCAAATGATCACGGATACTATTGCCACCATTGTTGAGGCTATGCGACAGTGGACATGGCAAGAAATTGAGTACTGTAGTGAACTGCTTAGTGCAAATAATGGTGTCCATGTAGAAGTGTATAAAATTAATTTAAAAAAATCTACAATATCTACTCCTCATTTGTAACATATTTTGTCTGTTCATTTGTTTTTGTAATAATTTTTAAATTGTAAAGAGTCTTTATGGACACCGTGTATACAGCATTTTAGGATTTTCTACTTTGTTTCTCTGGAAAATTTCCTATTTTCTACTTTTATGATTTAAAACTGCCTACAGAATAGTATTTTCTTATTTTATTTTCATCTAAATGTAGATAATTTACCTTACGCCCTGCATTTACTTACGTATATACGTCAGTCAATAAAATTTGGTTTACTTTTGTTATTCTGGGTTAACGTAACCCTATCGATGAATATAAGAGCAGATGAATACTCAGTGATGTATAAGGATTTCTTGTAGGAAGCGTCTTGCGTGACGAATCACTGGGCGTGAGAGAGGCTTAATGCTGACCTTCAGCGATAAAAAAAGAGTTTCAGTATCAGAGAGAGAGAGAGAGAGATGACAAAAAAGACATAGTGATACGGTTTAGGCATTGTAGATTTTTTATAAATACACGAAGAGTTGCGTTTCTAGCAATCAGTTAATGACGGACGCACTTGAGGTAGGTATGGGTAATATTTTTGTGCCGAAGGCGGAAATGGAGATCAAAATAAATTAATGAATTTTATTTTTTTTAATCCGATGTTATTTTTATTACTCAAAGACTCATTCGAGATTTGAACGAGATCTGAACGAGATGTAAACTCTTTAAATAGCCGATGAAGCCTTGCTTGGCTATGGACGTGCGGTCTGAGGTAACGCCGAATACGAATGTATTTATATCTATAAAGTATGTACGCAGGTTCCGGTCATGCCAGAGCGAGTATTTTCTTTATTAAATATCTTGAATGAGCAGGCTTTTGTAGACATCCTTTTGTTTCATTGGTGTGAATATCTATGTGGATAAAGTGACAAGAAGGCGAGTCACCGACGCGTGTTAGGTTCGACATCTTCTGGTTGTAATGAAAGACAAAACGGTTCGTAAGGAAAATGCTTTGAAATTTTTGTGGGTAAGACGGGCAATAAAATAAATTACCTTATGAGATCCGACAACCAGAGACCAATATATATATATATATATATATATATATATATATATATATATACATATAGGGCACGATGGATAAATTGTTGTCTCAATAACACAAAAATGAAAATGATATTATTCAATAAAATCGATATTGGCTTCAATCACGGCCTCCAGAAATCTCCTGTAACTCTTCTGGGCGGTCTTGTTTAATTTGGCGAATGCTGCCCTATTCCTTGCCTTCAGCTCATCTTTGCTGTCACAAGGAGTTTGATGGGTCTCTCGCTCAACTGCGCTCCACACATAATAATGAAGGAGGTTAGGTGGAATGATATGGCCGGAGAAATTGTATGATAGCCATGACTGTGTTCTCCTGTTTGTGCAGTATCGTGCAAAGTCCTGTTGTCAGACATAGGGTCTTCTAGCAGATACCCTCTTCACACAGGGCAGCCCTATCTTGATGTAGGCCTCCGTGTTGAGTCTGAGACCGTCACCAACAAATACAGGAGTTTTGTTTCTTATCAGAGTGAGTTTTCCGAGTTAACGTATCTTTGTAATCACCATTAGACACATGCGACTCTTTCTGAATTCTCTGCACTGTCCTCAGATGGTCAACCAATCACTCTGAAATGTTCGTATTGGTACATCCAAAGTGCCATGCCGTTTGCAAATTTCTGGCGGAGTTAATTGTGTCATGGTGCTCTTTTTTTCAGAGACAGTGCCCAACTGACCCTACCGTACTGTGCAGTTGAAAAATAAATACAAACATTCCGCATGGCCGAAATTTAAAATATAAAATGGCGAAAATTTATTAGGTTATTATGTCGTTTTCTCAAAAATGTTACTATGTGAGAAAACGTTATTTTTGCACCAACCTAATACCTATTTCAACCTCGCTCTCTCTTTCTCCATATATATATATATATATATATATATATATATATATATATATAAAGAAATAATCACACATAGAATCAATCAGAAATACTAATGCGATTATTGGCGACATCCATCGCTAATAGTATAATGTATGCATTAAAATACTGTTAATCCATAGAGTGAAGTGATCCTCGTCTATAAAATTGATGTCTGTAGTTTCCAGTTTATGTGCTCTTAAAATGCTAGTACTTACGAATAGTCTTCTATTCTTCATCAGGCATGTGTTTTTTTTCCTTATAAAATCAAAAACATCAAAACGAAATAACTGTTTTTCGACCGAAAGATGTTTTTCGACCGAAAGATGTTTTTCGACCGAAAGATGTTTTTGAATATCTGCTATTATTGACAGTTGTATACGATCTCGGAACGTGCAAAGACGCAACGCTAAATTTTTCAAAATTTCAAATGAGAATTTTATTTAAATATTTCTTGTGATGTGTTAAATCCATGTATTCTATTTTTACAAGTGTATTCAGTTAATATGTCATGAACTAAGCATATAGTTCAATAATATAGTCTAATGTCTTAGTAGTAGTTTTTTTTATAGGAATTTTCATGTACTGCGGATCGATAGTTTTTTATAAACATAAAACATTAGGCATATATTTACATACAAAGAAATAATCACACATAGAATCAATCAGAAATATTAATGAGATTATTGGCGACATCCATCGCAAGTAGTATAATGTATGCGTTAAAATACTGTTAATGCATATATAGCATAATGAGAAACCACGTATACTTTCTTAATATATATATATATTGAAAAAGTTGCAAATTAAAAAAATAATTGTTTCTTATGAAAGTATTTATATATAAATAAATAAATACCTTCATAAACAACATTATTATTTTTTTAATTTGCAACTTTATATATATATATATATATATATATATATATATATATATATATATATATATATGTGTGTGTGTGTGTGTGTGTGTGTGTGTGTATGTATATGTATACAGGTAATATGAAAACAAATGAATAGATCTGATAAATTGGATCGTGATTACAATTCCAATGTAATATATTATAATTATGGAATATTACTGTTTGAGCCTTATATATATATATATATATATATATATATATATATATATATTGACATCCCAGTAATTTACCATCAGCCGAAGGGACTCATTTTAACGTTGAAAAACGATTGCTATTTTGTAGCGATTTTTAACATGTTTTGGTTTTAATCTCCTGTAATAAATTTTATTTAACTCTACTCTGTATTGGGCCATCTTTTAAATGAAATATTTCGTGCAGTGGAATTATAATTCATTCGTTTTCATCTTGCTTGTAAGTATATATATATATATATATATATATATATATATATATATATATATATATATATATATATATATATATATATATTAATGTATTCTCGGAATAAACGCTTCTATTCAAAACAACACGAAAATAAAATACATTCTTAAACAGTCAAAACATGAAGAGAAACTAACAACACCAAAAATAATAATCTCTAAAGAAGTAACCGAAAGCGCTTGGGACAATAAAAACTATGGAAATCTTCTGTACTCTCTTACGCCTACAAAACGGGGAAATAAAACGTAAAGATGCTGAAAAAAATAAATAAAAAATTAATTAAATCATCTTTCTATGCCATGTTGCTAACCGGAATTCCTCTATGGCTGAAGAGTTAAAAGGACGTCAGACCAAATCTCAGTTTCCGTATGGGATACAAATTCGATTCCTGTTGGAGAAAGCATATTTTCTACGAAATATCTCGAACATCCAGGCCGGTAAATGTAATTAACGCTGTTTAATTAAAACTGGGCATTTACTCAAATAAGTTGTAACAATAAAAATAATGCTTCCCTGGTTAACTGCGTACCTTTTAAAAGCAATTACCATAAATTTAGAAAAAAAAAACTTAGTTGTAATGACAAAAGTACGCAGGTGTATGCTTTAAAAAAGCTTTATTTAACTGAGAAACGAGGTTCGCGTATAGTGTCATTTTATAGTCCCAGCAAACAGCAATAGCTCTCTTAAAGAGGAGAGTAACAAAACAAGGGGAGACCACTGTTGATTATTCATAACGGTAGTAATCATAATTTTTAAAGCAATAAAACAAATAAAATTAAAAAATTAAAAGTTTATTTTTATTTAAAATTCAGTGGTAGATTAACAGTGTTGCAAGATCGCTCTACACATTGACAGTTTGTTTTTGTTTCATCGGCGTTTTTCTTATTGTGGTAGCTGTAATTTTCACCACGCTTAAATATTTTCCTGCCAGTGTTTGATTTTCGGAACTTGGCCATCGGTTCCAAATAAAAATATAATCTATAAAATCCAGAATCTATAAGACGCTTGTGATACGCACTGCTGGTCGGAACTGTTAGCTTAATTTCCTCTTGCTTTAAAAAGAAAATTTTCTCTCTTTATTTACTTATGGTAACTACTTTTCTGCGTGTTTAGCACAATTAAAGATATTGGTGTACAAATTTCTATATTACACAACTCTTTAAAAAAAAAAGAAGCTAACTTCAAAAATTAGCAGAGGTACGCAATTATCCAGTGACGCATTTGTCTAGGGACTCAAATGTCCAGGGCTGCAATCGTCTGTTACGCAATTGTCTGAGACGCAAATGTCCAGTACGCAACCGTCCGTCTAACCTATTCAAATACAAGTATCTACTGACATCTTTTAATGTGATAAAGTTTATTTCAATATAAAGTTCGTGTGTACTTTGAAAAAATTATAACTTTATTTGTATTTGCGATAGAAATAATCTGTAAAAAATGTTATAAAGTTTAATGTACCTAGTTTTAAGTATAGTTAAAATAACTAATGCATTACTGGAAATCAGTTGGCAAATGTTTTCCGTGAACTGCAAAATCGTATCACTCTTTGTATTGCTAATGATGGAGGACATGTGGAAACTTAAATAAAATTTCAGTAAAACCTTAAAAAATATAGATATACTTCTTTCTAATCCTTTGTACAAATTATTTCTATCGCAAATACAAATAAAGTTATAATTTTTTTAAAGTGCACACGAACTTTATTGACACCCTGTATATCAGGTCTTCACATAGAAAGGATCAGTTGAAATCTACACAAAAATTAATTAAACTAGCATCGTGCCTGATAGAACTAATTCGGCTGGAAGAATTTTAGTTGATCTGCAAAGTCTTGTTTGTCCGTTTTCCTAGAAAATCAGCGTTTCACATCCTATTTTTTAATAGAGCACGAACCCATTCTCAAGCGTTAACGGAGAGTTCTCTGACTGTAAAGAAAACCTTTCTGACAGCTTCTTGTATGCCTGTCCAGATAGCTGTCAGTTTGCTTGCCAGTAAATGTTTCCTTTAACAATAAACAAAATAAAATAAACGGGCACTTAGCCGGGGAAAATATGGGTTGAATTGTTATCTTTGTCCACTAGGTTTCATTCTAAATCTAACGCTTGTTTGTTTTCCTGTTTCTCTCTTTTGAGCCAAACCCAACAGCCAACCTTGTAGTTTAACCTCCATCGTCCACCCAGAACTTTTATCTCTCGGTCTCATAAATCAACGACAAAACTAAAGGCTCTGAATATTGGATTTCATGCTAGCGTCATGTGTGTGTCTATATCACGGCTTGAAAACCGATGAGCAAGATGGTTTTATATTGTTTATGGGTCTGTGTAAATTAAGAACCCGATTTTAGAACAACGGAAAACGCGCGGAAGGTTTTTTGACTCCACTGTCCAAGAAATTAATACGGCATAAAAGATCAAGAATTGCTTTTTCGATTTGCAGATATTTTTATTTGGGAAATGGGCGGAAATATAGGTCACCTCCATCTTGTGTCTTCGATCCTATCTGACTGGAATATCAAAAGCTGTTCGAACCTAGCATAAAAAAAACCACTGCTTTATTTTAAATTATTGTTTCCGATGTCTAGCAAAGATGAAGCAAATGGAAACAAAAAGGAAACTTATAATTAATATTAAGAAGACAGTTGAAATTTATAGAGGACTAAATTAGGAAAGACGGCTTGGAGAATATGATACTCACAGGACAAACTGAATGCAGGAGCGAAAAAGGAAAACAATGTATAACCTACTTAGTAAGCTTGAGTAAATAAGTAGCAGAACAAGATTTAGGAGAAATAACAAAAAAAGGAAATTGTGGAGAGCCGTTCATAGGACGCGATACATAGAGAATACAGGATATATAAGTACTATTTAAACTCTTTAATCCGGCATCCTTAGGACCGCTCCTGAACCACAGAAATTACTGCATGAGAGCAACCATCCCAAATAAACCTCTATGTAATCATAGACTTGCTAGTTTATTCCATATATTACTGTATTCTCTGGAGACCGAGTTCGATCCTCACTGGGTGCCACATCTAAGCTACGCTTAGAAAATCAGTATATTACAATATTTCTGAAGTTAGAGTAAAGCTTAAAAGAAGATATGAAACAATCACTTATTTTTCCAATGAAGAATTCTGAGAGAATTGAAATCCTACCAGGATTCATCGTTGGCGGCCATAATCTTAACAACATAAGATACACAGATGACACAATGCTGATAGCAGACACGGAAAAGAAAAGACAAAACCTCCTACAGAAGGTAGCGAAGGAGAGCGAGAAGAAGGGACTAAGCATAAACTACAAGAAGACAGAATGTATGGTCATCAGTAAAAAGATGAGCCCGAAATGCGATTTACAGTTTGGAGACACTTAAATCAAGCAGGTGCGGATATCTAAATATCTGGGAAGTGTTTTGACAGAGGACTGTAAGTGCGATGCGGAGATCCGAAGAGGCTTTGTGATGGCCAAAGAGGCAGTCCAAAAGCTAGGCAGAGTATTACGAGGCAGGGCGATATCTTTGGTAACAAAGAAAAGAGTACTGGGCTTCTACGTAACATCTGTTCTCCTTTACGGCCATTTTGGACAATCTCATTAAAGATGCAGGAGAGTCTCGAGGCGGCGGCGGTATGGATCTACAGAAAGATGCTGAGTATATCATGGACCGAGCGTGTGAGCAAAGATGAGGTTTTGGAGAGACTCGGAAAAGAAATGACAAAACCTCCTACAGAAGGTAGCGAAGGAGAGCTAGAAGAAGGGACTAAGTGTAAACTACAAGAACACAGAATGTATGGCCATCAGTAAAAGGATGAGCCTGAAATGCGATTTACAGGTCGGAGACACTAAAATTAATCAGACGCGGGAATTTAAATATCTGGGAAGTGTTTTGACAGAGACGTATATGAATCGCCAAACACGCATTTTGCACCAACCTAATAGTATGATCTCTAGTTGAATAAGAACAATATGTTCAGGCCCTCGGTCACGATGAATTGTGACGTCTTGCTACAACAACCATCGTTAGTTTCCGAACGGTTTTGGCCATCCATATTCACTTCAAGGTTTTGGGTTATCTAGTGTTGTGGTTTCAGGTCTTTCGCAAGCCTGCTGTGCGCTTGGTTCGCTTCTCCATGCCGATAATGGCACCTCCTTGACAGATCAACAATGGTGATATTTGAACCCGTGTTTCTTATTTGGATGTCTATTAAAATACCAAGAAACTACCAGACATTTCTTCAACATTTTTACCATCTTTTATGGTATTTTCTCTTGTGCCCGAAAACACTTGTGCAACCGGATAAAAAGGGGATCAATTGTTTCTGGATCTTTATTATAACATAATTTTCCATATGTTTGCTTGCTAATTATTATTATTATTATTATTATTATTATTATTATTTGTATTTGTCATGTTTCTTGCTTTGTATCCTGTAGAACCAGGTCCAAACTATAGACCTTAGACCCTATAGGAGAATTGTCATTTAATTGATAGCTCTTTTTCTTAGTATATGTTCTTAGTAGGGCGATTTTCTGCGCAACTTTTATGTTGATGTTAACTGGGATACTATTAGTAAAGTTGTCCATTCCTTTTTTCACAATGGCCAGAGCTCTGGTTACGATTGGTACAGTCTGTGTTTTCATATTATTATTGTTATTATTATTATTATTATTATTATTATTATTAACATTTGCGTATGTTATGTTTCTTGATTGTACCCTGTAAAACCGGCTTTAAACTATGTTCCCTATGCCCTATAGAAGAATTGTCATTTAATTGTTAGCACTTTTCTCAGCATATGTGATGTTCATACTAGGACGATCTTCTGGGAAGCCTCAATGTTGATGTTCCCTGGGATACAGTAAAAATGCCCATTCCTTTTCTCATGGGGCCTAGAGTTCCGATTATTATTGGTACAGTCTCAGTCTTCATTCCCATATCCTGCTAATCTCGATCTGCAGGTCTTAAAGACCTGGACAATTTCTCGATAATTTTCATGGAGGTGTTTCGCGGAGATCGTACCTGCTATAACAATAAGCATACACGTCCTGAATTTCTTCTCTTTTATGATAATATAAAATCTGTTGGATGTTATTTCCCTGCCAGTTTTAATTGGCATGTCCCAGAGGATAGTTACATCGTTATTTTGTGTAACTGTGTCTGGTTGGTGCTCATACCATCTCTCAGTGGTTTCGATTTTGTGCTTCTTGGATCTCTTCCAGTGCACATATGTGACTATCTTGTTATGTCTGTGAGTATATTCATTTGTTGCTAGTTCTGGAAATCCTGAGATAATATGATTGACATTTGCATTATTATTATTATTATTATTATTATTATTATTATTATTATTATTATTTCCTTTAATTCCTAGTGTATACTCATTTCTTTCCTAGTCGCAACCAGAGTCCTAAGGTTAGAAACGGCATCATGACATTTTCCACTGAGAATTTTTTAGGAAAAAATCACCCAAAATGCCTATGATCACACATATTTTACATATATAAAACCATTCGTAAGGTGTGGGCTTTACTTGGGACCACAATTTTTTGTATTTCTTTCAGTCCCGGGCTACTAGGAATCCCTTGAATAAGTCTACTCAGTTCTTTTCCAATCAATCCGAGGGTTCCGACTACAACTGGACTTGTTTATTTTGATTTCAACGTTTTTTTGAAGATCTTCAAAGATACATTACAGTGTGCAAGGACTGACATGTCAATGAGATATTATTATTATTATTATTATAATATTATTATTATTATTATTACTACTACTACTACTACTACTACTACTACTATTATTATTACTATTATTATTAATATTACTATTATTATTATTACTACTAGTACTACTATTATTATTATTGTTACTATTATCATTATTATTATTATTATTATTATTATTATTATTATTACTCTCGCTCACATTTCCTATACAAAATACTTACGTATATACGTCTGGCTTTTCTGAAATCTTAATTTTAATTTTCCGCTCATTGTAAATTAAGTTTATATATCTATTATTGGAATATGTTCATCTGTAAAATCGAGTTCGAATTTCTATCTAATTCATTTCATTCATTGATGCGCAAGTGCTCTTGGGAAAGTTAAAAATCCATCTCTTCTCTCCCAGCTATAGATTGAATAGTGGAACATGTACCTTGAAAAAATCTTTGCTATCCCCCAAAATTGTTAATGCAATATTCACTCACCAAAAAGAACTATTTTTACAACCCAAAATATATGTTTCGGATTTAAATAATTCACAAAGGGTTGATTAACCGTAAAATATAAATCGGCTTATCAGTGATCCGTGTAATCATCCTGTAAACGACTGACAGTAAATTTTTGTATACTTTTTATGCATCTAGATTGGTGGTCAAGATGTTTTCCTTCGGGGGACATTAGCTATGGATAAATGCTGACTTCCATCCGTCATTTCTGGTTTTACAATTGGCTATTTTGGAGACGACGACATGTTTGGTTTTGGTATTAAAATTGTTTCTCACACGGATAAACTGATTTTTTTCCGTTGAACGAATTTACATCTCAAGTGTTCGTTTTGTGAAGAAGGTTAAATAAACTCTCCGTTTTTGTTTTTTTTATCTTCCCAAGAGAGAAAACTCAGAAAAGAAAGGGTTAATGTGAACAGGTACAAGGATCTGGATTTTTAACATTACTTTTAACTGGGTTGTTGCGGAACGAAATGAATGATGACTCTTAAGAAATTGGCAGGTTAATTTTAAAATAATAAACAGGGTAAATAATGACGTTTCGTACAAAGAAATGGATACCGTCCTTGGTAAGACGATAAACTATATCCGCGTCCTGGGTAAGATGATAAACTGCATCCGCGTCCTGGGTAAGACGATAAGCTATATCCGCGTCCTGGGTAAGACGATAAACTGCATCCGCGTCCTGGGTAAGACGATAAAATATATCCGCGTCCTGGGTAAGACGATAAACTGCATCCGCGTCCTGGGTAAGACGATAAAATATATCCGCGTCCTGGGTAAGACGATAAACTGCATCCGCGTCCTGGGTAAGACGATAAACTACGTCCGTGTCATGGGTAAGACGATAAACAACATCCGTGTCCTGGGTAAGACGATAAACTATATCCGCGTCCTGGGTAAGACGATTATCTACATCCGCGTCCTGGGTCAGACGATAAACTACATCTGACAGCAAATTATTATCAGCAAACTTTAGAAGAAAGGAAAATAAAAAGAATAGAATTCAGGAAGATAGAAGATGGCGATTGACGCTGCATTTAAATACTTGAAGATCGTAAGTAACGGGGAAGCCTGTCGTTAGAGACTTCCACGGGCGAGAAGTGCGAGAAAAGAAACTATCAGACTAGAACTTACGGTTGCATCTATCTAGTTTAACAGTAAAACGCGGTCGAGGTATCAAGGAGGAAAGCTCATGAGACCAATTTCCATGAAAATATTTGTATCAGAGTCATAGGGAAACTACATTACGGTGGTGGGAAGGGGACTGACGCTGAGTTTCCAGGACAGGGCCGATGACGTTACAAACCCTTCTTTGAATTTTATCAAGAATTTTGAGAAGCACCTGACCGGTGTACAAAGTACTAAGTAAGAGAGCTCATTAGAACTACCTCCATGAAAATATTTATTGAAAAAAACTGATGGAAGCCATGTTATGGTGGTGTGAAAGTGAATGAAGTGAAGATTCCAGGTCATGTCCAATAATATTAAAGACTCTTCTTTGGATTTTGTCAAGAATCTTGAGATATACAACCAGAGCATCAGGCCAAACATGCCAGCAGTATTCAATGCACTAATGAATGGCAGATTTATAAATGTGCAAGATGGATTCTGACAAGAAAACATGTCTGGCACTACACAGTGAACCAAATTTCCTATCAACAGATTTAGCAATTGATTCAATATAATCACTCCACTTCATGTCAGCAGAAAATGTGAGACCAAGAAGACACAATGAGTAGCTCAAGTCTTGGAGGCTTTTGTTTTCTCTTTTAAATTAAAATAGTATTATTGAAATATGTTTTGATAGTGTAAAGCATATCAACATGTAAAATAGAATTGGTGAACCAATTTCAAATTCTTGGTGAATCTATTGCATTCACTTTTGTCCTTGAGTTTAAATAACAGGGTTGATTGGGCTCTCTAGACTTGGATGGCAATCAGTCTAAGAGAGGGGGAAAACTCTGAATTCCACTCTGTGGAGAGGCAATGGGAAATTATTTTACTATCTTTCAAAAATAAAATTATATAAGTCACAGTTATTAAAAAAAGAAGCTTATTGTGTACCCCATATAAAATTTAACATTAAATTACTCAATAAGAGCTGACATGTCATAAAACAAAAATCAACATATTCTAAAATTATTTGCAATGCATTTACATAGGAAAATTATTTTCAATATATTTTTATAGTAAAATAATTTCTAGGTGCCTCAGTGGGAAGTAATGGCTAACAAGGCTAGTCTAATAGATTGTTAATACTGAGAAATGAGTCTAATAGATTGTTAATACTGAGAAATGAATCTAATAGATTGTTAATACTGAGAAATGAGTCTAATAGATTGTTAATACTGAGAAGTGAGTCTAATAGATTGTTAATACTGAGAAATGAGTCTAATAGATTGTTAATACTGAGAAATGAATCTAATAGATTGTAAATACTGAGAAATGAGTCTAATAGATTGTTAATACTGAGAAATGAGTCTAATAGATTGTTAATACTGAGAAATGAATCTAATAGATTGTTAATACTGAGAAGTGAGTCTAATAGATTGTTAATACTGAGAAATGAGTCTAATAGATTGTTAATACTGAGAAATGAGTCTAATAGATTGTTAATACTGAGAAATGAGTCTAATAGATTGTTAATACTGAGAAATGAATCTAATAGATTGTTAATACTGAGAAATGAGTCTAATAGATTGTTAATACTGAGAAATGAATCTAATAGATTGTTAATACTGAGAAATGAGTCTAATAGATTGTTAATACTGAGAAATGAATCTAATAGATTGTTAATACTGAGAAATGAATCTAATAGATTGTTAATACTGAGAAATGAGTCTAATAGATTGTTAATACTGAGAAATGAGTCTAATAGATTGTTAATACTGAGAAATGAATCTAATAGATTGTTAATACTGAGAAATGAGTCTAATAGATTGTTAATACTGAGAAATGAGTCTAATAGATTGTTAATACTGAGAAATGAATCTAATAGATTGTAAATACTGAGAAATGAGTCTAATAGATTGTTAATACTGAGAAATGAGTCTAATAGATTGTTAATACTGAGAAATGAATCTAATAGATTGTTAATACTGAGAAGTGAGTCTAATAGATTGTTAATACTGAGAAATGAGTCTAATAGATTGTTAATACTGAGAAATGAGTCTAATAGATTGTTAATACTGAGAAATGAGTCTAATAGATTGTTAATACTGAGAAGTGAATCTAATAGATTGTTAATACTGAGAAATGAGTCTAATAGATTGTTAATACTGAGAAATGAATCTAATAGATTGTTAATACTGAGAAGTGAGTCTAATAGATTGTTAATACTGAGAAATGAGTCTAATAGATTGTTAATACTGAGAAATGAATCTAATAGATTGTTAATACTGAGAAATGAGTCTAATAGATTGTTAATACTGAGAAATGAGTCTAATAGATTGTTAATACTGAGAAATGAATCTAATAGATTGTTAATACTGAGAAATGAGTCTAATAGATTGTTAATACTGAGAAATGAATCTAATAGATTGTTAATACTGAGAAATGAGTCTAATAGATTGTTAATACTGAGAAATGAGTCTAATAGATTGTTAATACTGAGAAATGAGTCTAATAGATTGTTAATACTGAGAAATGAATCTAATAGATTGTTAATACTGAGAAATGAATCTAATAGATTGTTAATACTGAGAAATGAGTCTAATAGATTGTTAATACTGAGAAATGAATCTAATAGATTGTTAATACTGAGAAATGAGTCTAATAGATTGTTAATACTGAGAAATGAGTCTAATAGATTGTTAATACTCAGAAATGAGTCTAATAGATTGTTAATACTGAGAAATGAATCTAATAGATTGTTAATACTGAGAAATGAATCTAATAGATTGTTAATACTGAGAAATGAGTCTAATAGATTGTTAATACTGAGAAAAGAATCTAATAGATTGTTAATACTGAGAAATGAGTCTAATAGATTGTTAATACTGAGAAATGAATAATAGTTTGTTAATACTGAGAAATGAGTCTAATAGATTGTTAATACTGAAAAATGAGTTCAATTCTCGCTGCATGACCCATAGAAAAATTGACATTAAATAACCCAACAATGGTTGATATATTCTTAAGGGACCGTATACCGTATGCCAATAATTCTATTACCATATGGATATATATGACTATATGATAAATGAACTGTAAGTTCTTGCGAATCTTACCTTAGACATTTGAGCCCTGCATTCCTCAACGATATCAACTCTTCTGCCTGAGCACTTGTGCCAAACTTCGCATGTAAGATTTGTTCCGGAATATGCTTTTTTAAAGCAGGACAAAGTAAGCGACCGTATACCTTATGTCAATAATTCAATTATCATATAGGTATATATGCTAATATGATGATTGAACTATAAGTTCGTTCCGACCTTAACATAACCTTTTGAGCCCTACGTTCCTGAACAATTTTAACGCTTCTGCCTGAGCTCCTGAGTCAAGTTCGCATGTAAGATTTGTTCCGGAATATGATTCTTTAAAGCAGGACACACTAAGCGATGGTATACCTTATGCCAATAATTCAATTACCATATAGATATTAGGTTGGTGCAAAAATAATGACGTAATAATGTCGTTTTTGACGTTAAAAAATACATCAAAAAACGACATTATTACGTCATTATTTTTGCACCAACCTAATATATATATATATATATATACCTATATGATAATTGAACTGTAAGTTCTTGCCAACCTTGACTTAACCCTTTGAGCCCTGCGTTCCCGAACAATTTTAACCCTTCTGCCTGAGCTCCTGTGTCAAAATTCTCAAATAATTGGTATGTATGTTTCACAGTAGATATAAAAATGCTTATAAAACATATAGCATCCTGACAGCTTCCCTGACTGTCCAGGTTGAAACTATGTACGCTTCGTGATAAATACAATCTTTTTTTTATTCAAAACACATGCACAAAACGCAATGAAAAAACGCGGATATGTTGGTATAACGTTCGATGACATCAGAATTTTAAAGCTTTTCTGATTGGCTCTTCAAAATAAGAGAACCCATAGCAAAAGAAGATACAAGTGTTTACCTACCGTTCAATCGGTGGCTGGGCATTAAGTCATTTTTCTCTACTACCGGTGAAGCAGTGGTCAGGGTTCAAAGGGATTAATATTTCAGTCAGTAAAGAAATATGCACAATTGATGATAAATTAAGGAAGTTTGCTTAAAACTTGTAAAATACCTGCGTTCCTGAACAATATTAACTCTTCTGCCTGAGCACCTGAGTCAAACATCGCATGTAAGATTTGTTCCAGAATATGTCTTTCTAAAGCAAGGGCACCTCGAGGCGGTGAAATGGTTAACAAGTTTGTCTTGCTAGATCAGTTACGACTGAGTAGTGAATTCGATCCTCACTGGGTGCCACATACTTTCCGCCTTGTGCCACATCTAAGCTACGCTTGGAAAATCACTATAGGGCACCTCGAGGTGGTGTAATGGTTAGCAAGCTTGTCTCGCTAGAACAATTACGACTGAGCAGTGAGTTGGATCCTCACTGGGTGCCCCATACTTTCGGCCATATCTAAGCTACGCTTGGAAAATTTCTATGTCTTTCTAAAGCAGGACACAATAAGCGACCGTATACATTATGCCAATAATTCAATTACCATATAAGCAATATGATAATCGAACTGAAATTTCTTGACAACCTTACCTTTGAGCCATGCGTTCCTGAAAAATTTTAACCTTTCTGCCTGAGTTCATGTGTCAAATTTAGTAAATAATTGGTATGTAATATTTCACCGTCGATATAAAAATTAGTTACAAAAAATATAAGCATTAGACTTAGCAGAGATAGAATATGATGGCGTGCCTTCACTTCATCGCCAGAATTCTTTCTTGGTGTCTCAGTTTACCCAGATAAGACAACCAATACCTAAACACGACGTAAGTGTTTACCCACTTTTCAACCGGTGGCTGTGAATTAAGTCAAATTTTCTCTACCGCCGGTAAAGCTGTGGTCAGGTCTCAAAGGGTTAACACACGTTGAAGCTGTATATACGTGTGTTCCTATTAGGTTGGTGCAAAAATAAATGTCGTTTTCTCACATAGTAACATATGTGAGAAAACGACATTTATTTTTGCACCAACTTAATAGAAATCAAGGACTGAAAACAGGTCTTATGTCGAGTACTTACTTATTTCCCGACTTGCAATTACCTCTGATATACAATGGGCCATTCCCTTTTGATTGCGCGAAGAAACGGAGGAAAAAGTTATATACGTAGCGTTGTTTAGTTTTAGTAAAACAAAGAACGCATATATTAGGTTGTTGCAAAAATAATGACGTAATAATGTGGTTTTTTGATATATTTTTAACGTCAAAAAACGACATTATTACGTCATTATTTTTGCACCAACCTAATATATAAAGGATGATTGAAAAATAACACCCAATTTTATGTATGATGGACTCTCCAGTTTAACTATAATTTATACAAGACGGGAGAGTCCATCATACATAAAATAGAGTTACTTTTCAGCCACCTTGTATATTAAGAAAGAAATGTATTTTAGAATTGTAATTTGAACTTGAGTTTCTGATTTGACTTTCTTCATTAAGAACTGTTCTGCTGGCAATAAAATTAAATATTCAGATAACTTTTCTTGACTTGGAGTTTCATATGGTATCCATTCAGCAGGTAGTTTTGATAGTAAATGAGAAAGCCTAAGGGTGATAAGTTGGTGGTTCACTTCTCCAAGTATTATGTGACACGTCATGTGAGTATCGGGTTTTCCAAGACCTCTTTCCTCATCATGTGGCCCAGAAATTTCAGCTGTTTTCTTCTGGTTTCCATTTTCTCTAGAACTTTGTTGTTCACTTAAATGAACTAATATTAAATAACTCTTCTTTCTCAACATGGAATTTTTATCTGGTGAAGGCATTTGATAGTTAAATGAAATTTATTTACAGAAATATTTATTAATCATATACAGGGTGATAGAAAAGTAACTCCCTATGTTATGTATAATGGACTCTCCAGGTTAACTATAATTTATAGAAGACGGGAGAGTTCACCATACATAAAACAGGGAGTTACTTTTTAATAACTCTGCATATAGAAAGAAAGAAAGGAAGAGAAGTGAGGCGATAATACTCTCATGGGTTTATATCATTGAAATGAAAAATTGTTTTTAATAGTTTCATTTGTACCCTTTTACTTCTTTAAGTAATGACCTACATTCATATTTATCGTTATTATCGCAATATTTTGTTAAAGTTGTTTAACTCAAGTATTTAACGAAGCAATAGTCGGGATTTCCATGGGTATTTTATAGTCATAGAACTAGCAAAGAGCTTATTCAATCATTAACTTAAGAAACAAGTTTCCTTAGCAAAATGAAAACCTGCAGAGCGTGAATTTTTTTTACAGCAACTGCCAGATTGCGTTATTTTATATTCGGACTAACCTCTTCCTCTTCATCACAACGTTTCGACCATTTTCAGCTGCCCTTCTTCAGGGTTCCGTCGACACGCATAACATTCAGTAAATTTCGAACTGATAAGTTTATTTAATCTACGGGGTAAATTGTTCTCGTTACATTGTCTTTGTCTAGCAATATCCCGTCTAGAGTTATGGATTATAACGGTAGTTCGTAAATTTAGTAGCATCGTAAGTGTGAGTTCAATCCCTGGGCCAAGTAGTATAAACTTAGCGGAAACACAGCGAACGAAAGGGGAAAATACTAAATAATACGAGACATTATTTCACTTGACACGGAGCGCGGATGTGAACAATTTACCCGCATGTATTAAATAAACTATATATTTCTGAATTTCATGAAGAATACATTGATCGACAGACGTCTGAAACGGTCGGAGGGTTGAACGTCCGAAACATGATAATAATATTATTTTTTCCTCACTTAATAGTAAGTCTGATCGGTTCAATAAGGTCATATTAGCAGATGATTTAAAAAATTACCTACAATCCATTGTTAAATAGGGCAAGAAGTGACTTGTTAATTTTTACGCCTCAAAAACGAAACTTCTCTCTTTCAATCATCTGAGAGAACACCTCTTACCTTCGATCAGCATGGCTGATGCTAACCTCCCGGGGAGTGCCTCATTGCGCCGTATCAGACTAACGTTTTCAGCTGACAATTGCTATGTCTGCAGCTAAGAAAATTGGTTCACTGTGATGTGCTAGACATTTTTTTCTTGACAGAATCTATCTTACATATTTACAAATCCAACACAAATCACTGTTTGTAACATTTCTGCTACATCTGGTCTAGTGCACAGACTATATATTTAGATAGTCTTAATAAAATCCAAAGAATCGGTAATGTTATTGGTCCTGACCTGGCATCTCAGATTCAGTCCCTTTCCAACCGCCGTAACGTGGCTTCTCTGACCCTTTTCTTTTCTGGAAATACTGTCATCGTAATTGTTCTGATGAACTTTCTGCTATGGTACCCGGACTTTATGAATTTAAGGGCTGTACTAGATTGGCGGCAAGGTCTCAACATCTTAGAGTTGAAATGGCTAGATGTAACAGAAAGTTCTATGTTAGCAGTTCCTTCTATTGCACTTATCGCTTTTGCAACTCTCTTCCAGCTTTTTGCTTCCCAGTCAACTTTGATCTTCAAAAAATTAAATGAAATGTCAATCGTTACCTTCTTAATTATTATTCTCTTATTGTCCTCTCTCCTTAATAGTAGCTTTTCTCATATTCTCTAACATTCAGTAACCTCTTGCATCCTAGTGGCTTTATTGCCTTTAATCTTCAAACATTTAAATGCAATGTCAATCGTTATCTTCTGTCTTCTTAATTCTTATTCTTTTATTGTCCTCTCTCCTTAATAGTAGTTTTTCTCATATTCTCTAACACTCAGTAACCTCTTGCATCCTAGTGGCTCTATTGCCTTTGATCTTCAAAAATTTAAATGCAATGTCAGTTGTCATCTTCTGTATTCTTAATTCTTATTCTTTTATTGTTCTCTCTCCTTAATAGTAGTTTTTCTCATATTCTCTAACATTCAGTAACCTCTTGCATCCTAGTGGCTTTATTGCCTTTGATCTCTTAAAATTTAAATGCAATGTCAATTGTTATCTTCTGTCTTCTGTCTTCTTATTCTTTTATTGTCCTCTCTCCTTAATAGTAGTTTTTCTCATATTCTCTAACATTCCGTAACCTCTTGCATCCTAGTGGCTTTATTGCCTTTGATCTTCAAACATTAAAATGCAATGACAATCGTTATCTTCTGTCTTCTTAATTCTTATTCTTTTATTGTCCTCTCTTCTTAATGGTAGTTTTTCTCATATTCTCTGACACTCAGTAACCTCTTGCATCCTAGTGGCTTTATTGCCTTGCTTGGTGTGAAATGATAAAAAAATAAAAGAAATCAAAGAAAAATGAGGACTGAATATAAATTGGGGCCAGCTTGACTGCAGGAATGCCGTAAGTTCGTCAGTGCTAGCAGCCAACCACTTTTGGGGTTCCGATCACGATTTTCTGTTTGGATTTACTTTCATAGGTCTTTACCGTTTTTTCGTTATTTTTTTTTATTTATTCGGATATGACTGCTAGGCATTGTAGGTTTCAAATCAATGTTTTCCTTCCCTTAGATTGAGTGCCTTCCCTCGTTAACGATCCCTATCTCCGCGAAACAGCTAGTTATGAAGTACCAGTGGTCCACATTCGCCTCTCTTCGCTCTGGTTGTTGGCGTGTTAAGAGATCGCGTCTTTCAAAAATCACGCAACCTATAACTAAGCGAATTGTGACAATTTCCCAAAGTCATAATAAAAAATAGCCTAACTATATGATGAATTAGGCACCTCTACGAAATCCTGAAAGAAAAGAGCATAGCTTGATGAAGAAGACACCAAACTTCACGAAAACAAAATTTTAGCGTCTAAATGCTTATGTTATTATTGAGAGGAAAGATCAAAGTATTTTTTAATTATTTTTAAAAAAATTTCCTTCCTTTTAGAACATTCTAAATTTTGATTAAAAAAAAAAAAAACGTTTTTCTTTGTATCACCGGAACTAGTAAAATAACATATACAATTTTTAGCACGTTTTTTTTTTTTCTTGTTTCACACATTAATTTGGAAAATCTTGCAAAAATAAAAATAATTGTCGGATTTTAGTGAAACTTTCAGAAACTATTCACAAATGATGGAACTTATTACAAATATGTTGTTTTTTTTATTAAAGTCATGGCAGAAATATTTTTTTCATATGTATTACCCACCTCCTCTAACTAATTGTACGAAAACTCTATTATTTCAATTTTGAGGAGGTTAGTGATTATATTAGTTAAAAGCACAAGGCTTTGAGGAAACCAAATCATGTTTTCTTGTCTTTTAGTTGGACCAACTCTACCTGAAAATCCTCTCTGAATTGTAACATACAAAACTCAATAAAAGAAACATATTATTTAATTTCAAAAGCTTTTAATTGCTTTTATTTATTTTGATGAACATGGACAATATTGTCTGAAAGTAAAAAGATATTTCGATGAAAAATGAATTTTTAAAACAATTATTTGTTATTTCTGAAATATTTTTTTTTTTTTTACATTATGTTGGTAATTCTTCTAAAATTAGGGAAAAGTTTGTAGAACTTAACGAATGTTGTTATTAAGTATATATTTACAGGTTATAATCTCCAAAGGTTCTTGCAAACTAACGACCGCCCGTATATTAAAAAATTTAATTTGTGTCAATTTGTTTGCCAATGAAATCTACGGAAGACCGGAAGTATCATGCGTGCAATAAAAAAACGTCACATGGATTGAGTTTCTGTCTAGTATCTAAGGGTTATTCTCAACTGTATACGGCCCTTATTTTAGAAAATTGTTCCTGGTGAAATACGTGTGCAGCATTATATTTTGTTCAGATGATAAATCATTTTTTTTCATTTTACCTACTTTTACCCCTATAAACATATGAAAATCCATATTTTTCAGGGAAAATAGGCTGTGACTTTTACTATGTTTGATTTTTTTTACTGGGGATATAAATTTTTTATAATAGATCTGAATTGACTTTATTTAAAAGGGTCTATATGGGCCCTCAAACAGCAGTGCAGCACTTGTATCTTAATTATTTTTTATAGTATTTATAATTTCTCCAGATAGTATCAACAAACTTATGGTGAAAGCTACAGTACTAAAATAAAAAAAAAAACAAAAAAAAAAACAAAGAAAATTGGAATGCTGAAAGTTTTTTTTACTTTAATTATTACAAGGTACTACTGAAGCAAGTTCACTTAAAAAAAAAAAAAATGTCCATTCTGTCCTACCATATGAGAACTCGAATCTCACGTCAGCTGTCAATAATTTAAACGTCATTAGTCAGCACTTGTCAATCACCGGCGATTTTAAGATCGGCTCCCTTTTATTTTAAACAACATTTTTCTACGAAGAAAGTAAGTAAAAGTTTCTTTCAAAATATTTTAAATAAACTTTAAATTTCCTAATTCTCTTTGAATAAATTTTGAAAAACGTATAATTAAATTTTTAAACGCAGAATTTAACTTATTTTTTAAAATTAAAAAAAAAATGGCTGATATCGAATTTTTGATCGATATTTGGTAAACAAGATTTTTAACTAAAATTTAGGATATGCTAAGAATGATTAAAAATTTCAAAAAATATTCAAAAAATACTTTAGTGTTTCTTCTCAATAATGAAATAAAAAAAAATTTCATTAATTTTCAGGCCGTTCTTGTCATGTTATCGATTTTCATAGAGGTGCCTATGATGAATGAATAAAACAAGTATTTGAATGCTACAAGAATCAAGTGTCAGTAAGTTTTACTCTGTTGCATATTGCTTTAGAAGTTAGACCGCTGTATAGTGTCATTTAGAAGTCTAAGAATAAATTTAGAAGCTAGAAAAATAAGTATTTTACGGAAAAATAAGTATTTTATGGAAACTCACGACAAGAAATATTGACTAATGTTTAAACATGTTTTTTTGTTCATTTTCTTTGTTTTTAACTTTTCTGCCATGTTTTCTTTATTTATTCTAGAATGACTTTTTTTTCCAGAAAGACTTTTTTCTAGAATGATTTTTCTAGAAAGTAGTGAATTGCCATCCAATAATTTAATTTTCTTTTTCTTTTTGTTTCTCACTCTAGTTTTTCTCAACCTTTTGGTTCGCACTCCCTTTTTCGTTGAATATAACTCTTCTCATTTTTCTTCAATGTTTTTCTTCATTATTTATCCTTAGCCGTTTTCTTTTTCTTTCAGTTTACACTTCACTTTTTTAAATAACTACATTTTCATGCAATTTCTTACTGACTGGCCGCACCATTTTATTTCAGCCTGTTTTTCTTTTGCCCTCGTGAATGTTCTTTCTCAAGCAAGGTCTTTGTTTTTCCTTAAAGAATTTTTCCTTTTTTCTTTCTTCCTTTCTTTTTAAGATTTTTAAAACTATTTTCTTTTCCTTTCTTATACTATACTTTATTTGTCTCATTTTTTTCTTTTTACTTCTCCAGCTCTTTCTTCAAATATTGTTATTTTTCATTATCTTTCCTCGCATTTTTCCTATATTCCCTTCCTTCTTTCTTTCTTTCTTTCCTTCCTTCTTTTCCTTCTTTCTTTCCTTTTTTATTTATTTATTTATTTATTTAACTCCGAGAATGCTTTTCATTTATTATTTCCTCTTTCTTTTATTTTTTAAAAATTGTCTATTTTGTTTTTAAGTTTGTTTTCCTGATGTTTTTTCTTTTCTTTTCTTTTTTAGAATATTTCTCTCTCATTATTTCTGTCTCTCTTTTAATGCCCATTTTCTCTCTAATTTTTAGCAATTTATTCTTTCTTTCTGTTCCTTTCATTCTTTCTTTTTTTCTTCGGTTGTTTCCTTTTTCCTATATTTTCACGGCATCGTTTATTAATTCTTCTTTCCTTTTACACATTATTCCTTCTTGCATTCTTTTCTTTCTGCTTTTACGCTTTTCGTTCTTCGCGTTTTATTTCTTTGTCTTTCTTTCATTCTTTCTTTTCCATTTTCCTCTGTAAAATCCCTCTTCCCTCTCTATCTCCAGTTTATCCTCTTCTTCTAGTTTCCTTCATCTAAACTCTCATATTAATCACCACTGACCTGAAAGTTAGAATAAGAACCTCTAGCTGGCCAACAAAAAACAGCAACCACTGAGCCGAACCAACTAACGTTGAGAAAACAATACCTAAGCCCCCTATTTTCAAGGGAGATAAGCATGGTTTCTTAAGTGACTGTCTCATTCACGCGTGGGGAGTGGCAAAATCGAACTGGGCTCTATTGAGTGTTGAATGAAAAAAATAGGGTGTGCTACACGCCACTGACTCCCAGTGGAAGACGGGAAGTTGCTGGCTTCCATCCGTTACTAACCTCTAGATCTTCATTAATGCTACAAGGATGACGATTACTTGGTCTTAACAATGGATCTACTCAGCCAGTAAATTAACTGTCCTCTGCCCCTGAAATTTCCATATATCTGACGGTCTCCCACCAATCTCTGTTTTTCTCAGTGTCGGTGTGTGCCTTCCTCTCTCTTGATTTTTTTTTCTCGCTTTCCGCCTATAAACTCTCTCTTTTGTATTTCCCCGTCAGCGTTCTTGCGTTTCTGTTATCTATCTATCTATCTATCTATCTATCTATGTCTGTTCATAATCTATCAATCTCAGTCTGTTCGTTTCTATCTATCTATCTATGTCTGTTCATAATCTATCAATCTCAGTCTGTTCGTTTCTATCTATCTATCTATCTATGTCTGTTCATAATCTATCAATCTTAGTCTGTTCATTTCTATCTATCTATCTATCTATCTATCTATCTATCTATCTATCTATGTCTGTTCATAATCTATCAATCTCAGTCTGTTCATTTATATCTATCTATCTATCTATCTCAGTCTGTTCATTTCTCTTTATCTATCTATGTCTGTTCAAAACTATCTATAATCTATCTATGTATCTATCTATCTGTTTGTAACATACTATTTATTACTCCTTTCTTGTAATGGTCTTAATATTTTATATTTTTCCTTTATCAATATCCACACACACACAAACACACACACACACACATATATATATATATATATATATATATATATATATATATATATATATATATATATATATATGTGTGTGTGTGTGTGTGTGTGTCCTTGAGTACCAAAATTTCAGCGAATTCATTACGTTCATTTTCGCGCCAATAAACTTGTGAAAGGTATGAATTCATCTGTTCCCCAATCAGCTATGGCAAAAATACTAGACTAGGCGGCAGTCAGTTGGGGACAAGTCTAAGAATGAAGCCCTGGCGTCTATTACATTCGGTTAGGCTAAAGAAATGGTTGTAGAGTTTGCAATGACTATCATCCCACTCTGATCATTTAATCAATCTTATTTCTTTTCTTACTTTCACTCTCTTTACTATTATTAAATTTCTTTCTTATTTTCTTTCTTTCTTTCTTTCTACTCTTCTTTCGTTCTTTTGCTACTCTTTCTTACTTTCTCTCTTTTTGCTTTTCTTTCTTTCTACTATTCTTTCGTTCTTTTTCTACCTTCTCACTTTTTAATTTTCTTTCTTTCATTTCGCCTTTTAATATTATGTAGTACTTTTTACTATCTTTCCCTACTTTCTCTTTTTTTACTATTTTTTCTTTTTACTATTGTTCTTACTTTCTTTCTTTTTTGTATGATTCTTTCGGTTTTTACTACCCTTTCTTACTTTATCTCATTTTACTTATCTTTCTTTTTTCTGATACTTTCGTACTTTTTTCAATTCTTCCCTTCTTTCTTCCTTTCTTTCTACTATTCTATACACATTTCTTTAACAGTCGAATGAAGAACTGTCTCCACCCGTTAAAGTGAAACCTTAAGAATTGGATTCCAGAGAAACTAATTAGATATTCATTACATGAGATATGAAGTAAAATAATAGAATTCTAGTTAAAAAGAACAGACATAATTAAAAGAGACAAGAAAAGAAAAAAAAAAAAAAAAAAACTACCACGGTGCAAAAAAGAAGAATCAGATGAGAAGATACCGAAACCGGTTATTGCTCCACAGTCGTCAGAACTCAATCAATTGCATACAACCGACCGATAAAAAGAAACATGAAAAAGTATCAATTATATAAGGCAAATCTATTTTTAATATAATTAATTTAATAATATAAGGCAAATCTATTTTTAATATAATAATAATTAATTTAATAATATAAGGCAAGTCTATTTTTAATATAATAATTAATTTAATGATATAATGCAAGTCTATTTTTAATATAATGATAATTAATTTGATAATATAAGGCAAAACTAAACTATTTTTATTGGCAGATCACATTCAGTTCGAACAATAATACATTCAGTTTATTTGTTTTCTTTTTTTTTCTTTTTTTTTATTGTTTTTTTAATCTTGTTCACCCCAAACAAGGCAACAAATCCACTAAGACACAGGGGAGGTGGTAGAAACAGAAACATTAATAATAAACGGGAAGAGAAAGGAGGGGCCAGTAAATAGCGATTGATATTGCATTTAAACTTTTCAAGATTAAATTTGACTGGAAAGCCTTGAACCGGAAAGGAGTGTCACAAGCGAGAAGTGCGAGAAAAGAAACTGTTAATAGATGAGATCTCGACACCAGTCTAGTATTGCGATTAAAGTATAAAAGTCTAGGTACCATAGTGAAGAGCTCATCTAAACAATTACCACGAAACTATCTATAGAAAAGGCACAGGGAGGCAACTTTGTAGTGGTAAAAAAGTGACTGAAGCCGAGACGCCAGATCAGGACCAATAATATTGCTGATTCTTCTTTGGATTCTATCAAGAAGCTCTCGATAAACAGCCGGAACACCGGACCATATGTGGCAGAATGGTAGACTTATAGATATGTAAGATAGATTCTGAAGAGAAAAAATTGTCTCGCACGACGCAGTGAACTAAGCTTCTTAGTGGCTGACCTAGCAATGGATTCAATATAGTCTTTCCACTTCACGTGTAAGTTTATCTGGATTTAATAAAAAATAGTTTCAAACAATTTTTGTGCAGTATCTGTCTATATTTCTGAGATTAGGTATTATGTACACTATTTACATTGTTCGAACTATAATCCTCATCTTTGTTGCTATATTTATCACAACGTTTTGGCCGTTGTACGCTCCAACCTTCTTCTTCTCTAGGACACATGGCACAGTGGATAAAGGCGTTAGTTAGATCCAGTTACAGCACCCAAAGAGTGGTTAAGGCGGTGGAGAACTTGGAGAGGGGAATTAACAGAAGATAACTGATAACTGACATCTCTTAGACATGACACGTGGAACTAGAACAGCCTACCCCAACGAGTGAAATAAAGGGTTCAGTTCGATATTCCAACCACCGAAAGAACGCCGAAGCGTACAGTGGCCGAAACGTTATGATAAATATGGCAACAAAGATGAGGATGATAGTCCGAGCAATGTAAATAATTTTTGTGCATATCTCATTCTAGCTATCATTTAAAAGCCGTTGAATCTCTTTTTAAAATTGCCTGACTTATGTATTCAAAAATATTGATAAACTGGACAGAATGAGATTTTTATAAAGATATATATATATTATTGATACACCTGTAGTTTCCTTATGTTTCCATTTTAGGAGGTTCTGTATAGAAATATTTTTTTACTTTTCTCGATCGAGTTCTGATGTGTGTGGAGCGATAACCGGTTATCACGTTCTGTTCATTTTCTTTGTTATCAGTTCTTCTTCCGCGCGTTTTTTCTTTGCTTTTAAACGGAGACCTTGAATTAAACGTGTTCTCCATCAGGTCATGCGACCTCTAATAGATAGCATCTTTCGCAGGATATTTTGAGGGCCAAGCAAAGGAGACATCTGAAGGGACGGGATACTAGGCTTTATTCCGATTTTCTTCATGTAGACACCGAGCTTCGTTGGTAAAGACCATAACGCTAAAATAAGTGAAACAATAATGGCCTGAACGTCCCACAATCTCACAGCCTCAATCCGGTGGTCAGTGTGAATTTTAAGATTTCCACTTTCTTTGACTTTGTTCACTAAGAATAGCCATTTCGACAAATAGGCATTTCTTTTTTTTTTTTTTTTTTTTTTTAACAACGGTAATGTCTGTTTTAGTAATCTCAAGGATGCGGTCTTTTTGGATGTTGAAATCCCATCAGTCATTTATGTGCAATGCGTGATACAGACCCTTAAATATATATATTTAAAACTGCCTGCCCTATGTACTGAAAAGTATTGGTTAACTAGACAGAATGAGTATATTATTGATACACCTGTAGTTAATTTTTCATGTTTCCCTTTTAGCAGGATCTACATAGAAATATTTTTACTTTTCTCGGGTGAGTTCCGATGTGTGTAGAGCGATAACCGGTTATCACAGTTTGTTCATTTTTATTTTATTGTGACCAACTCTTCTTCCGCACGGTTCTTCGCTTTTAAGCGGAGACCTTGCATTAAACGTGCTCTCCATCAGGTCATGCAACCTCTAATAGATAGCATCTTTCGCAGGATATTTTCGGGGTCAAGCAAAGGGGACATCTAAAGGGACGAGATATTAGGCTTTACGCTAAAATTACAAACAATAATGGCCTGAACATCTCACAATCTCGCAGCCTCAATCCGGTGGTCAGTGTGAATTTTAAGATTTCCACTTTCTTTGACTTTGTTCACTAAGAATAGCCATTTCAACGAATAAGAATTTCTTTTTTTTTTTAGTTATTTTTTATTGTTAACAACGGTAATGTCTGTTTTAGTAGCCTCAAGGATGCGGTCTTTTTGGATGCTGAAATCAGTCATTTATATGCCATGCGTGATACAGACCCTTAAAAATATTTTTTTAAACTGCCTGCCATATGTACTCGTAAGCATTAATTAACTGGGCAGAAGGAGATTTTTTTTTTCATAAAGATTTATCTGTCTGTGTATATTATTGATAGTTTCTTTTTCATATTTCCATTATAGTCATGTATCTTTCGATACATGACTGATTTTCCCGCAGTACGTTGCAGTAGACCAGTTTCCATCTAATGCTATAGAAGCCGGTCTCTCCTGTTATTTACCTATAGCTTGGGTGGGGGAGTAGAAGAGGATTCATAGCTTCCCAAGAGTATTAGCACGTAAGTGAATTTAAAGGATTCGACCGGAATTCGTACTCGGCTCTCCGATTCCTCAATCCGAGCCGCTATCCATTAGGTAATACAATACTAATGAGGCAGATTTTTCTCCCGAAGTAGGTTTCCATTTCTTTCTGAGGTAGACCAGTTACTGTCCAAGGCTATATAACCCGGTCTGCCCTGCTGTTTACCCATAGCTGCGCGGAGAAGATGAGGATTCATACCTTTCCCAAGGTTATTAGCCCGTAAGTGAATGTAATGGATTCGACTGGAATTCGAACTCGACTCAATCCATTACTACATCGTACCTCCTTTTCTGAGTAATGGTCATTTTATGAGGCAGTCATTTTATGTATCATGCGTGATACACACTTAGGCGATACATGAATGACGAGGCAGAGTTTTCTCCCGAAGTAGGTGGCCATTTCTTTCTGCGGTAGACCAGTTGCTATCCGAGGTTATAGAACCCGTTCTGTCCTGTTATTTACCCATAGCTGGAGGTAGAAGAAGAGGATTCATACCTTTCACAAGGGTATTAGCACGTAAGTGAATGTAATGGATTCGAATGGAATTCGAACTCTGCTCTCCAATTTCTCAATCCATTACTCCACCGTACCTCCTAAATAATTATAAATCCCTGAATATATACAAAAATAGTCATAAAAAATGAGAAACAGCAAGATGTGGAAACAATAAAATGAATCTTATTTATTATTTGGTTTTATTCTGGTTTTGGAGACACAAGAGACAGTAATCAGTCAGTTATGTGCCATGAGTGATACATGCTTAGGCGATCATGTATCTTTTGATATATATGACTGACGAAGCAGATTTTTTCTCGCAGTAGGTTGACATTTCTTTTTGTAGTAGACCAGTTGCCATCCAAGTCTAAAGAACCTGGTCTGTCCTGCTATTTACCCATAGCTGGTGGGAGAAGAGGATTCATACATTTCCCAAGGGTATTAGCACGTAAGTGAATGTAATGGATTCGACTGCAATTCGTCCTCAGTTCTCCGTTATCTCATTTCTCGACGTCATAAGTTACACCACCCGCACATCCTCTCCAATAAAATGGAGGCAGTAGAGTAGTATTTCAATAAACAAACAGTCACCCTGTCATGTGCCATGTGTGATACACGCTTAGGAGATCATCTTTCGATACATGGCTGACGAGGCAGATTTTTTCCCGTAGTAGGTTGCCAATTCTTTCTGCGGTAGACCAGTTGCTATCCAAGGCTATAGAACCCGGTCTGTCCTGCTATTTACCTATAGCTTGGTGTTGGGGGAGAAGAGGATTTATACCTTTCCCAAAGGAATTAGCACGTAAGTGAATGTAATGGATTTGACTGGAATTCGAACTCGGCTCTCCGAGTCCTCAATCCGAACCGCTATCCATTACAATCTGCAATCCCATAAGTTTTAATATTAATTTTGTCATTTTTTAGATTTCATTTTCAGCCATGTTTAATCATCTACGTTTAATTGTCATAGTTAATCCCTGTACATCTAAACAGATTTTTAAATAACAGAATTACATCCAAGTAGAATTTGATGAAATTCAAGACATAATGTCTCCTTCCATAAAGGAAGGCGTAGATATTTTGAATAAGCATGCATTAGACATTTGTGCATTCTCTTTTAGCAGCTGTAGAATGCATGGTTGTTAGCAAAAGGGTCATCTCAACATGCAAATTACATATTGGAGATACCAAAATCAAGCAAGTGAAACAATTTAAATATCATGGAATGTGCGACACTGATATCCGAAGGCGCATTGTGATATCGAAAGTTACTTTTCAAAAGCTAAGCAAAGTATTAAGAAACACGAAAATTCTGTTAGGAACAAAGAAAAGAGTACTGAACTGTTATGTTATATCAATCCTACTATATGGCAGTGGATGCTGGACAATCTACGTACAGATGAAGAAGAAATCTGAGACGACAGAAAAGTGTTTCTACAGAAGCATGCTGAAAATACCATGGACTGAACATGTGAGCAACAATGAAATTTTAGAAAAAATAGAAACAAAAAGGAAACTTATATTTAAGAGCAGAATGAGGTCGTTGAGATTTCTAGGGCTGATTATGAGAAATACGACTTGGAGAATTTAACACTCACAAGGCAGATTGAAGGCAAGAGGAAAACAGCGCAGAACATAGTTAACAAGCTTGTGTAAATGGATGGTAGAACAGGGATTAGGAGAGACAAGAAAACGAGAAGGACATGAAGAGATTGTAGAGGACCATGATCGCCAAAGTTTTGAATGGATACGGTACAAAGAAGAAGAAGAGTAGTAGAAGACGAAGAGAAGAAGAAGACGAGGTAAGAGGAAGAGTAGTAGTAGAAGAAGAAGAAGAGTGGTAGTAGAAGAAGAAGAAGACGAGGAGTAGGAGAAGAAGAAGGAGAAGAGGAAGATTAGTAGTAGTAGTAGAAGACGAGGAGTAGGGGGAGAAGAAGAAGAGTAGTAGTAGGAGGAGAAGAAGAGTAGTAGTAGGAGAAGAAGAGTAGTAGAAGAAGAAGACGAGGAGTACGAGGATGAGGCGAAAGGAGGAGGAGATTAATAAGAAGAAGAAGAAGGAGGAGGAGATGAAGACGAAGAAGACGAGGAGTATGAGGATAAGAAGAAGAATATTGTGCACGGCAGAGAGCAAGAGAAATTCTAACGTATTGTATAAGGATGTAAAAAAAACACCAGCAGCCACAGCGCTCAATTCCTTAATGAAGAGCGCTGCGTTAATAGCATTAACAGTTAACTTCTCAAAAGTGCTAGATCGAATAGACGAGAGCTTTTTATTAATATGGTCATCCTCATACAGGCCTGTTTCGCTGCATATATATATATATATATATATATATATATATATATATATATATATAGACACGCCAGTAATTTACAATCGCCTGATGAGATGCCTTGACACGCATCGAAACACGACTGCAATTGTGTAGCGATTTTGACATGTTTTCGATGTAATATCGTAAAATAAATAATATTGTACTACTTTGTATTGAGCCCTCTTTAAAATGAAATGTTACGAACGTAGGAATTGAACTCTGCTCGATCTCATCTTTTCTGGGTATATATGGCCAAATCGGTAAAGCCACGTCAAGCTAAATGACGGTTCCATATAGGATACAGGTTCGAATCCTGTCGGAGGACGAATATTTTCTGTGAAAATTTCTCGGACATTCAGGCCGGTAAATATTGTCTATTATAAACAGAGCATTTACTTAAATATTTGTATGTATAAAAAGAATCTTATATATTATAAATTAATTGATTTAAAATATGTTTTTCCGCTACACAGTTCTAACCATGTTTCAAAAATGGAATGTCCGAATTAGATTTTGTAATTAAATTAAAGACATTAGTTCCATTTCATCCTCAAGCGAATTTATTTTACTGTTCTTTCTTTATTTATATAAACTCTTGCCATCTTAATTTCTCTAGTGAATGCCCTCTTAGATATAAAATAGGTGTTATTAGAATTTTCCTCACGAGAGCGCACGAGAATTCATCCTCTCGTACGGTTTTCTTTAAAGAATTAATTAACGTTAAACAAACGCTTATCAATAACGGAAATCCAAGTTGGATTTCCATATTAGGCTTTTTCTATCTAAGGTAGCCAATAGCGACGATGAAGATACAAACATAAACAATAGCTTTAATATTTTTTTTATAACATCAGATGAATGGTCATTACAAACAATTGTATTTTTATGTAATAAATATCCATTACAAACAAGATGAAACTAGAATTAAGAACATTATAAAAAATGCACCTCACCAGTAGATAAGAGCAAAAAATTAGACTAATTATTTATGACAACAGATTTCAAACCGCCAACCTTTTAGTTAAAAATAATAATTCACCACTTAGAACAAAATTAAATAGGGTAAATATTATTTACGAACTTAAATGTCCATTAAGGAATTGTATTCCTGATCAATAAAAATTCGTAAACAATTATATTGGCCACACGACAACATGTTTAACAAGAAGACTCACACTACATCTTTCTGATCATAGCTCAATTAGGTTTCATTTAAATACTCATTGAAACCTACTGGACCCTATTCGTAACATGCTTGTTGATAACACAAATATAATAGGATCGTATATATGTAAAAAAAGCTAAAAATAATGGAAGCTTTATTAACAAAAAAAAAAACAATAATATCAACTATGAACATGGACATAATATATTGACCGTGTTTCGAAAACGAAAACATTATATAAATACGGACATGCAATAATCTATTTCTTGTTAACATTTAATAAATTTCAACCTTGAAAATGGCTAAATGTATAACCGAAAGCGCTCGGAAAGAAAGAACATTCGGACATTTTTTATATAATTTATCTATCGAAAAGAAAAAAAATAAGCTCACATGAGAAATT